>CM068770.1:6576261-6785078 GCA_035084275.1 Hydrolagus colliei | reverse complement strand
TGCCCACTCCTTTTCACCATTTACACGCTCCCTCTAGGAGATGTCATCCGCAAATATTGGGTAAATTTCCACATGTATGCGGACGACACCCAGCTGTACCTTTCCACCTCATCCCTCAAGCCCCAGACCATCGATGTTCTGACAGCATGTCTGTCCGACATTGAGTCCTGGACGAGGGACAACTTCCTCCAATTGAACGTGAGCAAGACCGAGGCCCTCCTGATTGGCTCAAGCCAGCGCCTCCGCACATCGGGCACTGCCAGCCTCAACATCCAAGGCTGTACTCTCCACCTCACAAAGCCAGTCAGTAACCTCGGCATCACGTTCGACCATAAACTCTACTTCCTCCCCCACATCCGTGCCTTGACCGGCACCGCTTATTTCCACCTGCGCAACATTGCCAGGCTCCGCAACTACCTCACCCCCCACGCTGCCGAAACACTCGTGCACGCATACATCACCTCGGCTGCAATATGGAAACTCTCTCCTCATCGGCCTCCCCAGCTCCTCCATTCACAGGCTGCGGGTCATCCAAAACTCTGCAGCCCATGTATTATCCCGCACCCGCCTCCGCGACCACATAACCCCCACCCTCGCCCGTCTCCACTGGCTCCCCATCCTCCAGAGGATCGAGTTCAAGATCCTCATCCTCACCTTCAAGGCCTTACACGGCCTTGCCCCGCCCTATTTAACCAATTTACTCTCCCCCTATAAGCCCACCCGGACCCTCCGTTCAGCAGGACAAGCCCACCCCGAATCACTCCACCATCGGAGGCCGGGCCTTCAGTTTCTCCGCTCCCACCCTGTTGGATTCCATCCCCCAATCCCTCCGCCTTGTTTCTTCCCTTTCCTCTTTCAAGGCCGGTTTGAAGACTTTCCTCTTCGACCGTGCCTTTTGTTCCCCCCCGAACCTTTCGACCTTCCCTACGTGTTTCACCCCTTCCCGAACACTCCCCTCCCAGCTCGGGTCACACGCCTCCTGTGCAGCACCTTGGACGTCCTCCCGACGTGAAAGGCGCTTTATAAGTTTAAGTTGTTGTTGTTGTTGTTGTTGAATGCGTGGACGTTTCAGCAACCTGAGAGGTGAGGCAGTGGCGGAGTCTGGCGATGTTGCAAAGGTGGGGGAAGGCAGTATTGGTCATGGTGTGGAACAGTTCAGGATCGAATAGGTTCTTGATTGGCTTAGAGAGGTGGACAGTACAGCCTTGGATGCCAATTGTGTCAGCGCCTGAGATGCGGAGGTGCTGACGCGAGCCAATCAGGAGGACCTCAGTCTTGCAGACATTCAGCTGGAGAAAGTTGTTTTTTGGCCGGGACTCAATGTCAGGAGGCTGGCAGTCCTGGAGTTGAGGGTGGAAGTGGTTAGCTGGCTTTGATCTCACTAATTGGCATTGCTCACCAGTTAGCGTCGCTCTCACTAGTTAGTGCTCCCTCACAATCTGAATTACAGGCCTCACCTACAGATGAACAAACTGGGGGTGTCGGAAGCATACGAGACGTACATCAGCCGTAGCTTCCAGGTGATGAGGGACATCCTGGGCGAGTGCAAGGCCAAAGGTGAGTGGGGTGGGGCCAGCGAGAGCTGGGGTGGTGGTGGGGTAGAGGGGAGGAGCCAGGTGTGGGGGTGGGAAGAACCGGGATACAGGCTGGAGCGAGTGGGAATCCTCACCGCAATCACCCTGTGACTCTCTGGCAGGTAATAATGTCCTGATTGTTGCTCACGCCTCGTCGCTGGAAGCCTGTACACGCCAGCTCCAGGGTCTGTCACCCAGCAACGCCAAAGACTTCGTACAAGTGGTCCGTAAGGTCAGTGAATCCCCACCCCCACCCTTATCCCACACACATCAGAGACCCTTCTACTCCCTGACCCCCAAAACATCAGTGACTCCCTTGCTCCCCCACATACACAGACACACACGCAGACACAAACAGGTCTACTCCCCCACCGTCTAAACGTCAATGACTCACTCTCCACTCACTCCCCCCTACTGCCAATGTGATAGAAGGTGAACTGGATGACTTCGGTCTCCTATCAGCAATTCATATTTTCTTAGGCCAAGGTCAATTGATGCATGCACCCCAAATCTTCCCCACCCCACCCTCCACAACCTCCCCAACTGACACACAGTTAGTGTGGAGTCCTGTTGCTCAGTGGTTAGAGCATTCGCCAGGCAAGCAAGAGGACCTGAGTTGAGTTCCCGGCAAAGTGGAATGTTGGGGAAGTTTCAAGCATGTTGGGGTTATAATCCCTTCAAAACAAAAAATTATTTTAAACAATAATAATAATGATGGTGACTCAGTGTATGACTGCTGTGCACAATTTGCTGCTTGTTTCGCCCACAAAATATAGTCAATTAATTGTGAATCCTGTGAAGCCCTTTGAGGTGTGTCAAAGATCTGATAAGGCTTTATAACAAATGCAAGGATTATTATTATTGTATTATATATTCTGTGAAACGCTTTAAAACATCTCAAATACCTGATAAGGTGCTAGATCAAATGCCAGAATTATTGAATACAGCCTCTCAGGGAGTGGGTGGGGGATAATTTCAGGGCAGACGCCAGGAAGTGTTTCTTTTCACAGAGAGGGATTGCATGATTGGACCTGGGGGTGGGTGTAGATTTGTTTTGACTTGTAGGTGGGCATGCATGTGGTGGGTGGAGATTCTGGAAGGATGAGATCAAATGGACCAAAGGATGAAGGACCCAGCTTCACACCTCCTCTTCTCTATCTCACACATTTTCTCTTTCTCTCTCCCCCTCCCACCGATAGATCCCATACCTTGGCTTCTGTGCCTGTGAGGAAGTGGAGGATGCTGGAATCTGGCAGCTGGTGGACCCCCCCATCTTACCTTTAACCCACGGCCCCAACCACAGCTTCAGTTGGAGAGAGATATTGTACCAGGAGTAACCAGGAGACCGAGTTTGCCCCACACAAGCCCAGCCAGTCAAGCCATTTCAAGCATGTGCTTCCAAACTTGGCTCTCCCCCACATGCCCACGCCTCTCTCCCCATTTCACACCATCTCCTCTTGTTGAGTCAGGTGTCATTTATCTCGTAAATCAGGATCTCTAAGCATTAGTTATCATGCTCCTTCCCTGTTCTTGTCCAGTGATGTCCATGTCCGTGTGTAGCCTTGCTTTGACCAAACCAACCTTCCTTCTCATCCACCCTTCCTTTCACCCGCCTCCTCCCTTTCTCCCTCTCGTTGTCCCTCACCCTCACGTTCCCCCTCCATTTAGTGCTCGAATTCCCCTTCCCTCTTTCCCCCTCCCTCTCCCTTTCCCCCTCTCTTTACTCCACCCCCTCCCTTTCCCCCTCCTCCTCCTTTCCCCCTGTCCCGCACACTTCATGACCCACAGAATTATTTATTTGGCTCTGGGATCCCTCGCTTCCCTCGTTCTGAAACCGCAGCGGGATGTTGGTTGGTACAGGAAGGATGGCAACAACAACAACAACATCAAGCATTTATCTATCACCCCTCCCAAAGATTAGCATCCCAGAGCACACTCTGGTGGAGCGGGGCAGGCTGTAGGAGGAAGGGGGGGTGGAGGGAGTTGGAGGAGGAGGATAGTGGAGGTTGTGTGCATTCACTGAACGAAACCATGCTGGTCCATGCAAAATCGTGTGACGGGATGTTTGAGGGAAAGCAGGTAGGACAGCAGACTCCATTGGGGGAAATGAGGGGAAGCTTTGTGTGGGAGAGAAGATTGTGAGGGGGTGGTAGGGGGGGGGAAGCTTTATGCCACCACACACACAATATGACTGACCGCAAACGATGCTACAACAAATCTGCCAATCCAGGGGGTTGTGACTGTTTGTTTGAGGTGTTTGTGGCTTCCTGAAACAGCCTCTGTGACCTCGATCAACAGCAACAAGTTACGTCTGTATCATGCCTTTAAAATTAGGAGGACGTCCTAAGGCCCTGATCAGAAAGAAGATGCCTTTCTATTATCGCCTGACCTGTGACTACTGGTCTGGCCACCATCGGCAGTCGAGCCTTCAGCCTCTCAGTCCTTTAGCCTTTGGAACTCCGTCTCACAGTCCCTTTGCTTCACCTCCTTCCTTGCCTCCTTCAATATAGTAGCATATGGCACACAGCAGGGTCCCACAAATAGCCCAGGGTTGGGGGCAATTTTATCTGGCGGGGATTACCAGTGAGACCGGTGTCTTTAGAGTGCACCTGAAAATGGTAGACACGGCATCTCGATTTCACTCAAAGCAAAGTTGCTCCTCCAATGCAACCCTTTCAATTCCCCCCTCCTTGAGTCTATAGGGGGGGGGGGGGGGGGGGGGGGTCGCACCTATAAACCTCTGCCCCAGAGTTGATGGCACAGTTGATTGAACCGAGCTATCAACGATTGATTTAAAGATTCAATGGAAATAGGTCTGGGTGCGAAGAGTATTTGGTCAGAATCTCCCCCCCCTACTCCCCCCCTCCCCCCACCACCCCTCCATATAATGGGGAGCTCTAATTACAACAACTTGCGTCCCCTCATACCAGGTAGAGACTCAGAGAACTTGACAGTAGCGGAGCAGGCTGGCAAGCCAGTGGTGGTTGGGGGTGGTGGGAGATGGGTAGCAGGGGGGTGGTGACCAGAAGCGCGGTAGAAGAAGGTCTTCAGGCGTGACCTGAAGATACTGAGGGAAGGAAGGGGTGAGGAGAAGCGGAGGGATTGAGGGGGAATGTTCCAGAATTTTTAGGCCATCTTTCCCCGATTTAACTGTTCTATTTGGAGTGGAGTAGGGGGGGTGGGAGTAAGTTTTGTTCCTTCTCTCCCAGAGTCCTGTGTTCACATCCTGTTTTAGATGAGTTCTATAAATATATAAATATATATTAATAAAATTATAAATAATTTAATGGATAATTTCCGTTGAATTTCCGTTAACTATATTGTGTTCGGTATTAAAAGAAATATGAAGGAGAGAGAGAGGGGGGGGGGAGGGAAACTCTGTGATTGTGACTGGAAAAATAAGAGTTACCTACAATCATGTGACCATTCCATGTGTCCTCCCCAGTGTAACCAAATCAATGTTTCTGTATTTAAATGATTGTTCACATTTTGCACTGAAGCTGTTTATATCTATGTATAGACATATATATACATATAAAAATGTGTGCAATCTCTATATTTGGAGTATTTTTGGGGGGTGAGGGTTACAACTACTGTGTTGCCTCAATAATTATTTACTGCTTCCAACTGTAAATTATATTTTGCAAATAAATGTTTTGTTAGCATTAAAAATTGCACTATTTATTTGGGGGCTGTCTCAGCTGTGGGGAATTATTTTCTCTCGACTCTTTGCTAATGTTTAAAATGCTTTGCAAAATAAATGTTTTTATAGTATAACAATATGGCGCCATTTATTTTTAGGGCACTATCTCTTATCTGTGTTTCTCTATCTTTTTCTGTCTCTATCTGTGTATCTCTCTATATATCTATGTGTATGTGTGTCTATCATAGTGTCTCTATATCTATATCTGTGTGTGTGTCTCTGAGTGTCTCTATATATCTGTGCGTGTCTCTGTGTCTCTATCTCCCTCTGTTTCTCTCTATCACTGTGTTTGCGTGTGTCTCCAAGTTTCTCTCTTATCTCTCTTATCATTGTCTGTGGGTCTCCCTCTGTGTCTCTTAAGTTTATCTCTCTATCTCCCTGTATGTGTGTCTCACTCTCCCTTTGCCAACGCAAGGCTTTCCCACTAAAGCTGTGTCCATCGCAGGTAAGTTTGACCAAGAGAAACATTGAGCGCGTGGGCACCTCCCACCAAACTCACCACAACCGTTTAGAACCCAGTTTCCTTCTTGAAAAGTCGTTCTTGGTTAGAAGACATTCAGGAGCTAGAATTCACAGTAAAACTGAACCCATCTCCCCCACCTCCTCACCTCTGTACTCTCAACACAACCAACACGGGTAAGAAGCTCACCTTAAATACTCCCCCCCCCCCCCCATCCCACACAAACATACTCTCTTCCCCCCTCCCCATTCCCCACAAAAAAATGCTACTTTTTAAATGACCATCAAACTTCTAGAATTCTCCTTTTACAACCATTGTTTTTGAGAAGCAAAGTCTTATTATCACATATTTTTGTTCATTTTAATATCCTGTTTTTTTAAGGGCTTTTATTTTAGCAGCTGGTATTAACCTTGAAGCTTAATTAATAATAATTAAAATGAATAATACTTAGTGTAAATACATTTGGTTTCATGTTGGGTGATGTCCCAAAGAGCTTCATAGGATTGTTAAGAATCTGGGAAAAGGGCATAGGGAGAGGATATTTATAGATATGTTTCTTGCATTTAATTGACTTTGAGAAAAATAAAGTCTTAAAAAAAATTGGGGCACATAGTGTAACAATTAACTAGTAATCAAAATAATTAATTTGGAAACAATGTTTGTTTCAAAGTTTCTGTGCATAAATATACGTTTCACCCACAAATGTACACCATCGTCCTCCAACGTCTTTCCTCCCACCTCAACCTTCAAGGCACGGTCCTTGACTGGTTCCATTCCTAACTGACGCACCGCCTACATTTTGTATCTTCCAACGGTTTCTCCTCAAACCCCCCGCACAGTTTCTCACGGCGTCCCCCAGAACTCTGTCCTCGGCCCCCTCCTTTTCACCATTTACACGCTCCCTCTGGGCGAAGTCATCCGCAAACACGGGGTAAATTTCCACATGTATGCGGACGACACCCAACTGTACCTTTCTGCCTCATCCCTCAACCCCCAGACGATCGATGTTCTGACAGCATGTCTGTCCGACATTGAGTCCTGGACGAGGGACAACTTCCTCCAATTGAACGTGAGCAAGACCGAGGCCCTCTTAATCGGCTCAAGCCAGCGCCTCCGCACATCAGGCGCTGCCAGCCTCAACATCCAAGGCTGTACTCTCCACCTCACAAAGCCAATCAGGAACCTCGGCATCACGTTCAACCATAAACTCTCCTTCCTCCCCCACATCCGTGCCTTGACCGGCACCGCTTATTTCCACCTGCGCAACATTGCCAGGCTCCGCAACTATCTCACCCCCCATGCTGCCGAAACACTCGTGCACGCATACACCACCTCACGGCTGGACTACGGAAACTCTCTCCTCGTCGGCCTCCCCAGTTCCTCCATTCACAGGCTGCAGGCCATCCAAAACTCTGCAGCCCGTGTACTATCCCGCACCCGCCTCCGCGACCATATAACCCCCACCCTCGCCTGTCTCCACTGGCTCCCCATTCTCCAGAGGATCGAGTTCCAGATCCTCGTCCTCACCTTCAAGGCCTTACATGGCCTTGCCCCGCCCTATTTAACCGACTTACTCTCCCCCTATAAGCCCACCTGGACCCTCCGTTCAGCAGGACTTGTCCTGCTCCAAGCCCCCCGCCCGAACCGCCCCACCATCGGAGGCCGGGCCTTCAGTTTCTCCGCTCCCACCCTGTGGAATTCCATCCCCCAATCCCTCCGCCTTGTTTCCTCCCTTTCCTCTTTCAAGGCCGGTTTGAAGACTTTCCTCTTCAACCGTGCCTTTTGTTCCCCCCCGAACTTTTCGACCTCCCCTACGTGTTTCACCCCTTCCCGAACACTCCCCTCCCAGCTCGGGTCACACGCCTCCTGTGCAGCGCCTTGGGACGTCCTCCCGACGTGAAAGGCACTTTATAAGTTTAAATTGTTGTTGTTGTTGTACAGTTAATTCAGAATACAGTGTATTCTGTGAAGCGCTTTGAGACGCCTAGAAGATGTGATAAGGCGCTTTATCAAATGCAAGGATTATTATTTTTATGATGATATATCCATTAATAATTAAATAATTTCAAAACCAGTCATAACAAATTTGAGCATATTAATTATGTACAGTGATTTAATAATGTATTTTTAATATTTATTTTATGAGCCCTGAAAAAATTATAAAAACAAACAATTCTTAAATAGTTAATTGATTTGACAAAATTAAAAATCCACAGTTTGGGGTGTAATTGTTTATTAATTAATAATTAATTTTTTAATAAATGATCATTATTGAAGTTAGGAATCAATCCCAATGCCTTTGTCTCTTTGCCTCCGAAGCCTGAGTGGCTATAGTTATCCGTGTGTACATTGCCCTCAAAGAGCAATGGTTAAGAAAAGCGCCATGGTCACCCTGGTCCGTCAGGCCTACACCGCAGCCTTCGCCTTACACGTGGGCGTCTGCCTGGTCACCATGTACGTGTCCACCTTCCGCCTGATCATGCAAGGGCATAAGCTGGTCTCCTTGGGGGTCTTTGCTGTGACTCTCTCCTTGCACCTCCTGGTTCAAAGTTTCTTTGCTCTACTGGAGGGCAGTGGTGTGAGAGAGAAGATCGACCAGTGTAGCTTCACCAAATTGGTGGCCGTGGCCATATCTGCCTACAAGGAGGACCCGTCGATCCTCACCCAGTGCCTCAACTCTGTCAGGAACATTAACTACCCATGCGACAAGCTCAAGGTCGTCCTAGTCATCGATGGCAACTCGAAGGAAGACCAGTATATGATGGACATTTTTAGGGAGGTCTTCTGCAAGGAGGACATGGGTACCTTCGTGTGGCAGGGCAACTATCATGCCCGGAACTTCAATCAAGTCAAAGAGGAGCTCAACAAGGGGAAGGATCAGCAAGGGTTGGCCAGGGACCCCGCCAACCTCTTCTACGGGGAGTCTTGCGTAGGGAACCCTGAGCGGGTGACTCTAGAGGCTCTGATCCAGGCCAAGCGATGCGTTTGCATCATGCAGAAATGGGGAGGGAAACGAGAGGTCATGTATACAGCCTTCAAAGCCCTTGGGCGCTCAGTGGACTACATTCAGGTGAGTTGGGACACGTAGGTCTATGAGACTTCTCTGCGCTGTTGAAACTCCAATCAAAGCACCTATTCACACCAGTGGGAATCTGGAACTCTCTCCCTCTCTTCCCCCACCCAAAAGGCTGTGGATCACAGTTGGATCCATTCACATTTTCAAGCCTGAGGTGGAGAGATGTTTATCAGGTCAAGGGATATGGGGCAATGGCGGGTAATTAGAGCTGAGGTACAGATCAACAGTGAACAAGCTCGAAGCGAAACCCAGCAGCCAATTGCGCAAGGATTATTAGTACAGTATTATTATTTTAGGTGTTCGTGGGCGAGTGTGGGGTGAGCTGCCGCCCACGTATCTTGTATGTTTTCAGGTCTGCGACTCGGACACTAAACTGGAACCCGAGGCTACAACGGAGCTGGTCAAGGTGCTGGAGTCCAATGAGAGCTACGGGGCGGTGGGGGGGGAGGTCAGAGTTCTCAACCCCAACGATAGTTTCATCAGCTTCCTGAGCAGCCTGTGTTACTGGCTCGTCTTCAACGTGGAGCGGGCCTGTCAGTCCTACTTCCACTGTGTGTCCTGCATCAGCAGCCCACTGGGTAAGTCCTGTAGCTCAGTGGTTAGAGCACTCACCTTACAAGCGTGGCACCTGTGTTCGAATCCAGGCAGATTAGGTCAGGGCAAAACCTTGGGCAAGTTTCCTTACTCCATACACACACACACACATGCCTGATAATAATCCCTCCAAAAAAACACAATAATAAAATTGGTCATTTCAACGCACGACTGTTTGTGGGGACGCTGCTGTGCACAATTGGCTGCCGTGTTTTGCCCACAAATATAGTGAATTACTTTGCAGTATATTCTGTAAAGCGCTTTGAGAAACAGTCTAGAAGACGTGAAAAAGTCACATATAGAATTCAAGGATTATTATTATTACTTATTAAGGGCTACCCCACCCCCCCTTTGATTCTGGAGAGTTCCGAGGACTCGTTGCAGGCGATGTCTCGCCGGTGGTGAGACCTGACACTCCCAGAGCGTCCATGCTCACAGACCTGGATCAGAAAGAATTGACACGTATTGGTCACGTGTGTTCCTTTGTTGTGTGTGCTCCTCATGAGTGTTTGTTGTGTGTGCCGGCGCAACATGTTTCTGTCCTGTTATTATGTATGGTCATCATAGATTTCCGATGAACATACATAACAACACAACAAAAACATGTGACCGACACATATGGTGTGTGCACACACAACCAACACTGGTGGCTCCCGAGGCCATGGCCACAACCCAACAGCAAGTGAGAGCAGGTTGGAGCCACGTTTGCTCTGGTGTCAATAGCTGGGTGGTGTGACCTGTGGTTCCCATTGTTCCCCACATATGAGCTCTGATCTCCATTGAGAAGTCTTCCTCTCCCTCTCTTTCCCTCTCTCTCTCCGTCCCCTTCCCTCCCTCTTCTCCCACCGCCCCCCTCCCCTTTCTCCCTCTCAGGCCTGTACAGGAATGATCTGCTGCAGATGTTCCTGGAATCTTGGTACAACCAGCGTTTCCTTGGCGGCCGCTGCACCTTCGGAGACGATCGTCATCTGACCAATCAAGTGCTGCGCTTGGGCTATTACACCAAGTAAGGACCCTGACCCCCTACACACTGCCCCCTCCCCCACACTGCCCCCTCCCCCCACACTGCCCCCTCCCCCACACTGCCCTCAACCCCTACACTGCCCCCTCCCCCACACTGCCCCACTGCCCCCTCCCCCCACACTGCCCCCTCCCCACACTGCCCCCTCCCCCCACACTGCCCCCTCTCCCACACTGCCCTCAACCCCTACACTGCCCCCTCCCCCACACTGCCCCACTGCCCCCTCCCCCCTCCCCCCACACTGCCCCCTCCCCCACACTGCCCCCTCCCCCCACACTGCCCTCAACCCCTACACTGCCCCCTCCCCCACACTGCCCCACTGCCCCCTCCCCCCACACTGCCCCCTCCCCACACTGCCCCCTCCCCCCACACTGCCCCCTCTCCCACACTGCCCTCAACCCCTACACTGCCCCCTCCCCCACACTGCCCCACTGCCCCCTCCCCCCTCCCCCCACACTGCCCCCTCCCCCACACTGCCCCCTCCCCCCACACTGCCCCCTCCCCCACACTGCCCCCTCCCCCACACTGCCCCCTCCCCCCACACTGCCCCCTCCCCCACACTGCCCCCTTCCCCCACACTGCCCCCTCCCCCCACACTGCCCCCTCCCCCACACTGCCCCCTCCCCCCACACTGCCCCCTCCCCCACACTGCCCCCTCCCTCCACACTGCCCCCTCCCCCACACTGCCCCCTCCCCCCACACTGCCCCCTCCCCCACACTGCCCCCTCCCCCCACACTGCCCCCTCCCCCACACTGCCCCCCCCCACACTGCCCCCCCCCACACTGCCCCCTCCCCCACACTGCCCCCTCCGCCAACACTGCCCCCTCCCTCCACACTGCCCCCTCCCCCACACTGCCCCCTCCCCCCACACTGCCCCCTCCCCCCACACTGCCCCCTCCCCCCACACTGCCCCCTCCCCCACACTGCCCCCTCCCCCACACTGCCCCCTCCCTCCATACTGCCCCCTCCCCCACACTACCCCCTCCCCCACACTGCCCCCCCCCACACTGCCCCCTCCCCCCACACTGCCCCCTCCCCCACACTGCCCCCTCCCCCCACACTGCCCCCTCCCCCCACACTGCCCCCTCCCTCCACACTGCCCCCTCCCCCACACTGCCCCCTCCCCCACACTGCCCCCTCCCCCCACACTGCCCCCTCCCCCCACACTGCCCCCTCCCCCCACACTGCCCCCTCCCCCCACACTGCCCCCTCCCCCCACACTGCCCCCTCCCCCACACTGCCCCCCCCACACTGCCCCCTCCCCCACACTGCCCCCTCCCCCACACTGCCCCCTCCCCCCACACTGCCCCCTCCCCCCACACTGCCCCCCCCCACACTGCTCGCAGCACCTCCCCCACACTGTCCCCAGTTGTTAGTTGATTGGCAGATCACTTTCCAGGGGAAATATTGCACCCACCTCACGCCCACCAAATAATAATTTGATCACTGTACCCAGGACTGTATGTGGGCACTGCTGTGTGCTACCGCGTTTCGCCCACAAAATCCACAGTCAATCCACTTTACAGTGTATCCTGTGAAGAGCTTTTAGACGCCTCAATGAAGTGAGGTGAACTGCCCCTTCCCCCGACACTGCCCCTTCCCCCCACACTCCCCCCTCCCCCCACACTGCCCCTTCCCCCCACACTCCCCCCTCCCCCCACACTGCCCCTTCCCCTTGGGGTGAACTTTGCTATATCAAATGAGATTATTATGAAACAAAAACAGATGTTGGGAACACTCAGTGGGTCAGGCAGCATCTATGGAGAAAGGAAAAGTGAGTCCTTGTTTCAGACAAAGAGTCATGGGGCCCAAACCGTTGACTCACTTTCCTCTCTCCACTGATGCTGCCTGACCTGCTGAGGGTTGCTTGCCATTTCTGTTTTTCTTTCCGATTTCCAGCATCTACAGTATTTTGTGTTCGTGCAAAGATTATTATTATTGATAAAGAGCCCCTCACGCAGTCTCGTTGTCTCAGAATAGCACAGCCACTGTCAAGATCTATGCACTAGACACACACACACACAGGCGCATGTGTGCAGAGACCATGATGATTAGGTGGAACTCCTGTGGCTAAGTGGTTAGAGCACTTGTCTTGCAAGCTGGGAGACCAAGCTGGTGTTCGAATCCAGGCAGGTCAGGGCCAAACCTTGGGCAAGTTTCCTTACTCCACCCCCCTAATAATAATCCATCCCAAAAAAACACAATAATAAATTGGTCATTTCAATCCATGACTGTTTGTGGGGACGCTGCTGTGCGCAATTGGCTGCCGCAATTCACCCACAAATATACAGTCAATTCACTTCACAGAATATTCTGTGAAGTGCTTTGGGACATTGATAAGATATGAAAAGTGCTATATCAAATGTAAGGATTATATTATAATTTTAATATTATTAATGGGAGGCAATTTCCCCTGTTTTGGCCAGGCAGACACTGACAGCCTGTTGCTATACGGAGTCCCCAGCCCAGTACCTATGTTGGCTGAATCAGCAGATCCGTTGGTCCAAGTCCTACATCAGGGAGTGGCTGTACAGCACCCGCCTGTGGCACAAGCACCACCTCTGGATGACGTACGAAGCCATGGTGGTGGGAGGCTTTCCGTTCCTCGTCACCGTGTCAGTGGTCAAGCTCTTCTTCAGTGGTAGCTTCTGGAACATTCTGTGGGTCCTCCTCTTCACCCAGCTGCTGGGGTTCCTGAAAGGGGTGTACGCCTCATGCCTGCGGGGTGACCCAGTGATGATCTTCACCTCGTTGTACTCCATTCTCTACCTGACCAGCCTGCTCCCCACCAAGTCATTCGCCCTCCTCACCATCATATCTACCAACTGGGGAACTTTGGGGCGCAAAGAGAGGGTTACAAACTATATGCCACTGCTTCCTCTCCTGTTCTGGGTCATCTTGCTACTACTGGGAGCCATTGACACCACCTTTAAGGAGTCAGAGGACTCCTGGGCCAAAGCCAAGCTGCCCTGGGAGAGAACCTACCTGCTCTATGGCTCAGTGGGTTTCATCACCTACCTGGCCTCCACATTGGTGTTTTACCAGCTCTGGTCCTGCTACAAGCACCATAGGAAAACCGCCACTTACGAAGTTGAGGTCTAAGCAGGGATTGCCCCTGCTCCACGCACCCACGGAAGTTTCCGGCACGTGCGATAGTAGGCCAATTTGACCCGTTGTATTAATGTTTGCATTTTGAGTAAAGTTAGCTGCCCCAATTCCCTTCCCATACACTTCCTTACTTTTTCCCAGGCTTACTAACCCCGTTCCCCGCATCAATAAACTGAAACTGAGTGTGAGTTACGTGAGACGGTTTTTCCATTGTCTGTTTTTTCTATGGTTATTTTTTTCGTTCATCAGATTATTTTTCAAGCAGAGCAAAGTACACAGCAAATCACAGTATATAAGTCTAAATCAAACAGGTAAGAAGACAAATGATAGCAATAATAATTTGACCACTCAATCCACAACTGTTTGGCCACTTAATCCACAGTTGTGCGCAATTGGCTTCTGTGATTTTACCCCCAAAATATACACTGTGAAGCGCTTTCAGGGGCATCTGAATGACATGATAAGGCGTTATACCAAAGGCAAAGATTATTATCTCTGTCCTAAGTTTCTCAACTCTACCACATGATGGGGCACTCACACAATATATCCTGAATGAAGCACACCATTGCCACCCAGTGATGCAATACCAACATAGGAACAGGAGTAGGCCATTCAGCCCCTCGAGCCTGTTCCATCATTCTGTTATATTGTATTAGATCATGACTGATAACATCGTCGACCCCTATTTACCTCCCATATCCATAAATCACAACTGTAATTGAAGTCTCGGAATCATGTCTGCTGGTTCTTCTGGCTGTGTGAGATCAAATTCCACTTCTTATGGGTAAAGAGTGATAGAGCTCAGTGGTAGAGCACTCGCCTCACAAGCGTCAGACCTGTGTTCGAATCCAGGCATGTTCAGACGAAACCTTGGGCTAGTTTCCTTACTCCACATGCCTTATGATAATCCCCCCCCAAAAAAATTGGTAATTTCAATCCATATCCTCCTTTCCTTTCTTCAGATCATGCCTAAAGACTTTTCTTTTCGACCGCGCCTTTGGTCACCTTTTTCCCCCTGGCTCGGCCCTAGGATCCGTTTTGTGAAGCGCTCTGAGACGCTGTCTGGTGTGGAGGGTGGTATATAAATCCAAGTTGTTGTTGTTGGGTGATGAAGATGGAATTGGAGAAAATACAAGAGAAAGTGGGATAAAGTTAGCGAACAATTTTAACTGTTAAAAATTGACACGGATAGCAAATTAAAGATAGAATATGGAAGCTGTAAAGACAGGCTTAGTCATTAGAATGTAGCTAATACACTTGTTTATCACAGAGAATGAGAGTCAATGTGTCCCATAGAGACATGCTCATCAACAGACTAATGACTGGTGCTCCTCCAAATTGTTTATTGGAAAGCATTAGCAGGTGCAGACAGAGAAGACATCTCACAGAGAAGATGTTGTAAAATTACTTTACGCTCCGAGCACTATCCTATATGAAAGGCGCTAAAATGATAACCCTGCATTTCATATCCATCATATTTATCACATAATTGAGACGTCTCAATACATCACAGGATGTATTGTAAAGTGAATTGTCTGTATTATGTGGGTGAAATAAAGCAGTCAATTGCACATGTGCATCATTTTGCCCACAAATATACAGTTAATTCACTTTACAATATATTCTGTGAAGCGCTTTCAGACATCTAGAAGATGTGAAAAGCGCTACATCAAATGTAAGGGTTATTATTGCTACATAAATGCAAGTGTTGTTTTGGTTGTTGGTGATACCCAATTACTGGCAGAATCTGGGGCCATTTTAATAGGAGATGGAATACTAGGATAACGGAAAGTCAAGGAGTTGAAGGATTGTATAGAAACAGGATTAAAAGATTTACCTTGTGTTATAATAAACTGGCAGGTTGAGGGATGGGGTGAATAGCTTCTTTCTGTTGTTGATGAGTCACATGCTCACACTAACAAGAACTGGAGAAACAAAACAAATGGAAAGTATATAAAACTCTTGTGAATCATTCTGGAATATTTACAGAACAGTGAGGTGGTGAAATGATCTTTTCCTATGGAGTCCTGTAGAGTATTGGTTTGAGTGCTCACCTTCCAAGCAAGAGGATCTGGGTTAAATTCCTGGCAGTGAGGCAAGTTACCTTTCTCCACACACCTCTATTTACCTAAAGACTGATAAGCAGTTTACCTTCCACCAGGTAGGTAGGTACACGGTTGTTAGTTGGTTGGCGGATTGCTCTTCCGGGGTTAATATTATTGTTTTGGTTGTGATTGCTTTTGTTGTTTGTTGTTGTTTATTAATTCCCCCATTGACCCCTAACCTTCCCCCCCTTTTTTTTCCCCTCCTCTCCCCCTTTTCCCCCTTCCCTCCCTGATTTATCCCCCAACCACCTTTCCCTCCCTCTTCCCCTTACTCCCCCCTTTTCCTCCCTGACTTTACCCCAACTTTGCCTCCATCTCCCCTCTTACCCCCCTTTCTCCCCTGGCTCCACTTCCGCGACTGTTTGTTTGACACTGTTGTGCGCAATTTGGCTGCCGCATTTCTCCCACAAATATACAGTCAATTTTCCTACTTTCCTTCCCCCAACCACGACCCTCCCCCCCCTGCTCTGGTCCCTACCTCTTTTCCCCCCCTTCCCTCTTTTCTTCTCCCCACCCCGACCCCTCCCGCCTCTCCTCTGGTCCTACCTTGGGACGTTATTGTATTCTGTGAAGCGCTTTGAGATGTCGATAAGACGTGGAAAGTGCTATATAAATGTAAGGATTATTATTTATTATATTATATAATAACACCTGTAAAAAAAGATTGGAATAATAAATTGGTCTCTTAATGCACAACTATTTGTTATTCACTGCTAGGTGCAATTGACTGCTGAATTTCGCCCACAACATATAAAGTCAATCCATTTTTACAGTGAAGTATACCTTGTGAAGAGCTTTGAAACATCTCAAAGACGTGATGCAAAGATTATTATTATTATTCTTAGTTGGAAAAAGATGCACATAAATTAAGTAGGATATGAGACAGAAGTCATGATATACTGGTAGACAAGAGTCGCTGTGCTCAGCATGAAGGGATGATGTGAAGGTGCAATGCACCTGTTATTCACTCGTTCCAAACCTCACACACTCCCCAGGAGCAGATGTTGCTCAGTCTCTATCGAGATCAGCAGTCGACATAGGGGGCCATTGATAATTCCAAATTTTCATCATCGTGCTAACGATCTTAACCTCTTCCCTCTTCCCCCCCCCAAGGACATGGCAACAGATTATTATTATCAAGAATCATCTGATCAGTGTTGTCTTTTCATTCTCACCTTGCTACTTCTACTAATCCTGAATATAACCTATTTATTACAATTAGGATTTGGACCAGATCTTTTGGGAATGTATGTGGAAGTAACCATTATCAACAGTAATTCTTTAATCTGATATAGAACTTTCAACGTCCAATTTTATCTGAAGGATTGTTGTTTTAGAACTCTCTCTTCCGCAATGCCTCCCTCCGCCTTGCCCCCTGCTTCCTCTTTTAGATCACGACCACAAGACCTTCCTCTTCAGTCAGCCTCCTGCATGAAGGCCACTACATGTGAATGCAAGTTGTTGATGCTGGCCAGGACACCAGGAGAGGCTCCAGAAGAGGACAGGGGAAACTCGATTTAATGTCTCATCCGAATTGGTGGCACCTCCGAGCAACTGTGCTATAGCTTCAGCCTGGACCGTGAGCCCATTCTCGGGGCTTCTGACGCAGACCTGAGTGACTGATTGACTGAGTGGCCAGGGCCGGGAGCCTTTAGGATTTGTTTTGAGGGTTAGGGATGTGCCAGTTGGGGGTTTGAAGGTTTGCAGGTTGTTCACAGTTGGGAATTGACGGTTTGGAATTGGCCATCAGAGATTCCTGCTTGAGTTTTTGCATTTCGTTCACCAAACGCCAGCCCCTAAACTGCCACCCCCAAAACTCTACCCTCTCCCAAAACTCCATCCCCCTATCCCCAACCCACCTCACCAAGATCCACTCCCAACACCCCAGGCCACCCCCCAACTCCAATCCCCAAACCCTCCCTAAAGCTTAAACCCCGGTCTCCCCCAAGCGCTACCTCTCAAACCCTCCCTCCCCAGGATCAACCCCCCCCCCCCCCCCCCCCAAAGCCCCCACCCTCCTCAAGTTCCATCGCCCCCAACAGCACATGCCAAGGATTATTATTGTTCTAGACGGTTGATTGACAGGTGGGGAGAAGGGATGGGGAGGAGCATGTGCCCTGCCCCGCCTCTCAGCCCCGCCCACCCCACCACACCCCCCCCCCCTCCCCCAACCCCCGTCACAGCCCTGCCCTGGGCTGCAGCCTCACCTGCCTGTACAGCGAAGTCGCGGTGGAAGGAGCCGAGGGGCGGGACCACGGGTGAGGGGAAGGGGCGGGGGGAGCGCAGCGCAAGTGCCGCCTATTCAGCGCAGGCGCGAGGATCCCCTTTAAAGGCGTTCAGACATTAAAAGGAACGAGGTGAAAAAACACCGCCGACACGAAAACAATCCTCCTTAGGAGGAGACCGATCCCGCCCTTTCTCCTCACTCGCACATTCACGGAGCGGGGCCAAGATGGCGGGTAGCAGCGGCTCCTGGCTGTGGCTCGCGCTCTCCTGGCTTCAGATCCTGCTAACGGCCACGGCCACTCACGGTAACTTGCACGTTAACCAAGCACTGGCCGCTCGCCCTCAGGAGCTGCGGCTGCTGAGGCTGCAGGCGGCGGCGCCCGGGAGTGTCGGTGTCGGTGGCGGCCGGTGGCGCAGGAGCGCGGAGGAGAAGCTGGAGCAAGTGCAGGTCTTCGGGCAGGTATGAGGGGCAGCTAGTAACTCATCCTCTGCCCTCCCTCCCTCCCTCTCTAACTCCCTCCCTCCCTCATTCCCTCCTCTTCCCCTCTCTCCCTCACTCCTTCTCTCCCCTCACTCCTTCCTTCTCTCCCTCACTCCCTGCTTCTCTCCTTCTCCACTCCTCGTCTCCCTCCTTCTCTCCTCTCCCTCCCTCACTCCTTCTCTCCCTCTCTCACTCACCTCCCCCATTCCCTCCCTCCCTTCTTCTCTCCCTCCCTCCCTTCCTCATTCTCTCTCTCCCTCCCTCCCTCCCTCATTCTCTCTCTCCCTCCCTCCCTCCCTCCCTCCCTCATTCTCTCTCTCCCTCCCTCCCTCCCTCATTCTCTCTCTCTCTCCCCCTCCCTCCCTCATTCTCTCTCTCCCTCCCTCCCTACCTCCCTCCCTCGTTCCTTCTCTTGCTCCCTCCTCTCCCTCACTCCTTCTTTATCCCGTCCCTCCTTCCTTCTCTCCCTCTCAACCGTCTTCCTCCCACTCCTCCCTCACTCCCCTCTGCCATACCACCTCTCCCCTTACCTTTCCCTCCGCCCCATCTCCCCTCACACCCCTCCCCTCTCACAACAACAACTTCGATTTATATAGCGCAGGACGGCGCCTCAGAGCGCTCCCCCCCCTCCCCCCCATCTCTCCCTCAACCTCTATCGTCCTATCACCCCCTGTTGGCCTTTCTCCATCACCTTCTTTCTCCCTTACTCGCTAGCTGCTCCCCATCACCCTACTTCAACCCCACTCTTCCTCCCTTATTCTCTTCCTTAGTCACTCCCTCCTCAGTCACAGACTAAAACAAGTTTTAAAGTAAGTTTCTTTGCTCCACACGCCTGATAATAATCCCTTGAAATAATCAATAATAAATTAGCCATTTTCAATCCATGACTGTTTGTGGAGAGGTTACTGTGCGCAATTGGCTGCCACGTTTTGCCCATAAAATATTCAGTCAATTCACTTCACATTATACTCTGAAGTGCTTTGAGACGTCTAGAAGGTGTGAAAAGCGCTATATTAAATGCAACGATTATTATTAAAACAGGCTGAAAGTCCTCTCACAACTGAGCCGCAGATTACAAAGCTGCAATAAATGTCTCTGTAATGGTCAGCTTCCTTAAAAGTGCTTTTCCCCATCTACCACCCAAATGTATAGTTTATTTCCTTGTAGATAATTTTAAGCAAACCCAATTCTCCCCCATCCCCCCTCCTCCTCACTATCTTCTGCATCCAAATTGGGACTGTACATTAATCGCATTGGAGTTGAATAAGTACATCCATCAGCTTTATGTTAAAAATAAAAATAATCATTTTATTATCAAGTCCTATAGTTTTACCTGATGTTGATTAAGTGGTTTGGTTTTTGTGGGTGTGAGTTTTGAACAAACAGCAGGAAATAGTTTTACGCGTTGGTATTGTGTTATTAAAAGTGACCTGAATTTTATATTGGCTGCACAGATGCGGGTTTATGCCAAAGATCTTTTAAATGTGTTTTTTTTTACAAATATTGTTTTGGTCGTTTGTTGAATATGGAATAAATGCTGCATCTTTGTCCTTCTTTATATCAGAACTTAACAAATGAAACTTTGCTTTAAGGGTAGCCACGACTTGTGTTATCAATTAGATTCATTTATAGATTGTTATTAATTGGAGTATAGATCAGTCATCTGTCCAGTGTGGAGGATGCTATATAAATCCAAGTTGTTGTTATGATCTAATAGAGTGCTGGAACAGGCTTGAGTGCTGAATGGCTTGTTCCCATTCTTAGATTCTGTTAACACGTTTTTGTTTTGGGTTGACACTAAATTGCAAACCAAAGTGGTTTAAAGCAACCATAAAGTTCACATCAAATAATTGTATTCCGAGAAGCATCTTGTTTGTCAAATACTGGAGATTTCCAAATTTCATGACGTGCCTTCTATGAACTACCGGTAATACAAAATATATTTAGACATTTCCTTTTTTTTTGTCTTGATACATGTGGAAACCCATCACAGTTGCTTAAGAGTATCCAAACCAAACTGAGTATTGCATGAACCCACCAACATAAGAACATTTCAGGAATGGATTATTGGAAATGGAATGCAGACTCTACCTCTCTGGGGGGAATTCAAGAAATTTGCCCAGTCAATTCACTTTACAGTATTTACTGTGAAGTGCTTTGAGACCTCTAGAAGATATGAAAAGCGGTTTATCAAATGCAAGGATTATTATTATTAAGAAAGTATTAGATGTAGGTTGGCAAGAGTCAAGGCTTGGGGACTTCAGAGTGTGCTTTAGTAAGTGATGGAATCTAATTGCCTAAAAACTGCATAGCTTGCCATATCATATCACTGTCTGGCAAACTTTCCTGCTGCTTGTCCAACAAGGACCTCTCTAGTATTGGTGTTTTGGCTTACAGGGTTAATAGCAGCTGAGTGGGATGATTCCCAGCCCCCAATGGGGGGTAAGTAGTTCCTCCTTCTGATAAATGCAGAATTTCTCTATGGTTCAACTCTGAAAATTCATTATCGGAGTTTAAACTTGTCATATGACTTTTAGTCTGAAAATTTGTTCAGACATGCTGATCGAAATCAGCAGTCAATGTCATGATGGGAGAGCTGGGGTTCTTGCATGAAATTAACTAACTGGTTTAACCTGTTAGACTAAAGGTTGACATTTGAGCTTCCTGTCAAACACTTAATAGCTGAGGACGAATTCTGTATGTATAGTTTAAAATAAAGCTCTATAAAAGATTAACCTTGGCATAGAGATTGACAAGTTGAGGACCATTTGCTCATTTTTTGTTGCCATTTTCTACTCGAATAGATCATCTGTCCTAGTTCAGTTGTACAGTATCTGTAATCCAGTGTAGTATTTCAGGACCTCCTCAACTGCTGTGCTGGAAAATAATGTGGAGTCCTGTAGCTCAGTAAGTAAGCACTCGCCTTACAACCGTGAGACCTGTGTTTCGAATCTAGGCAGGTCAGAGCGAAACCTTGGGCAAGTTTCCTTACTCCACACGCCTTGTAATATAAAAAAAAACTAAAAAAACTGGTCATTTCATTCCACAACTGTTTGTGGGAATTGACTGCCGCATTTTGCCCACAAATATATACAGTCAATTCACTTTACAGTATGTTCTGTGAAGCGCTTTAAGACATCCAGAAGCACTTTATCAAATGCAATGATTATTATTATTGAACTATTCAATAATGTTGAATTTTTAACCCAGTGGTTACTTTGCTACATGCCTTTACTTTCAGTTGGTAATGAAGGGAAGAGGAGTCCTCCCACAGGAGTCCTCCTAGCCGAGTATAGATGACAGTATGTTGATCTACATTCCATGTTAGATCCTTTGGTTGAAAGCAAAGGGTACAAATAAGGGTACATATTTTCACAAATTAGTAGGGGATGGAAGAGTCAAAGAGTGACTGCAATGGATGGAAACATTTTTGGTTGACAAATTTGGGGTAAATGTTAAATTGCATTAAAAAAATTGCTAGTGAATATAGTCAACAACAACAACTTCGATTTATATAGTGCCCTCCACTTCTGGTGGCGTCTAAGAGCGCTTCACAATAGTGGATCCCGGGACTGAGGCAAGGTGACCAAAGGCGCAGTTGAAGAGAAAGGTCTTTAGCTGTGACTTGAAACTGGGAAGAGAGGGGGCGAGGTGAAGGGAGTGAGGAAGGGAGTTCCAGAGCCTTGGTAGCTGAAGGCACGGTGGCCGAGGGTGGAACGGAGGATTCGGGGGTCATGGAAGAGGCCAGAGCCAGTGGAACGAAGGCAGCGGGTACTGGTTTGGGGAGAGAGGAGATCAGGGAGGTAGGGGGCTGCAGAGGAGTGGAGGGACTTGAAAACAAGGATGAGGATCTTGAAATCGATCCTCTCAGGGACAGGGAGCCAGTGAAGTCTGGCAAGATTCACACATACAGGTAAGTCTCGATTTGCAACGCTTCTATTTACAACATTTCGATTGAAGGACCATAATTTTTTAACACCTTTTGATTGATATATGACACTTGGATTTGTTTTAAGGACCCTAAAAATTTTTTGCGGTATGTTCAATACATATTTTGAAAATCGCGGTCGCATTTCGCGCATCCTTTTTATCCATACAATGCAGTTCATTGTGTATTCGCGGGTAAATCTCGCTTGCACCTGATATCCAAGCATTTGAACTGGCCAATAGCATGTCGCCACATCATTGTTTAAAAGCCAGCTGATTTTGAAGCGACACCAAGCCAGTATTATAGTAATTTCAGAACATTCCTGAGTGAAATCACTTCCACTGATTCACAGCCTCTACCGCGATTATAGCAAGTCAGGGGAGAGACAGCAGTAAGTGAAATGAGCAGCGGTATACTGCTAGCGGCCAGAAATCCCACAAAGTCAGCACTTTAAATACCAAATTGGAGGTAATAAAGTGCACTGATTCTCGTGAAAACGGTATGTACGTCGGGAGGGCTTTAGGGCTAGCTAGATCGACGGTGGCTACTATAAAATAGAATAAGGACAATATACTGGCAAGTTCAAGGTGTGTTACAGCTACAGGGGCAAGCAGGTTAGCAAAACATAGGAATGATGTGATGGAAAACATGGAAACATGCACCATCTTTCAGTGCTAGCAGAGGGTGGTTTCAAAGGTTTAAAGACGCTGTAGGCTGCACAACATCAAAATGAGTGGGGAAGCTGCAATTGCCACTGTCACACTGCCACTATTAAAGTTTGCCGGTATTAAAGTAGAATACTGTACAGTTAACTCCAAGTAACTCCTTCTTGCCTATGTGTGTTAATTTGTGTGTTATGTTGTGTGGTTTTGTGTGTTATTTAGTGGGTTTAAGGTCCGAAAATTTTGTGAAAGTAACGCATCTCTGGTTATATAATGGGACTGCATGGGAAATCGCGTTTCGATTTAGGACGTTTTGATATACATACAGTTTTTCAGGAATGCAACTCTGTCGTAAATAGAGGCTTACCTGTACTATATATTTGTGAACCTCTCCTTAATATAATTTTGAGGTGAAGTAAAGTATTGCGTAGGCAGAATTTGTTCTCTTAACCACGGTCCCTCTGTATTAAGGAGAAAGTAAACAGGGTTTGTAAATGTTACTGAGATGCTTATCTGAGTGCATGGAGATGACCTGATTCTGAAATGGTTGCTCTGGCAATGACGATAAGGATCAGGGCAAAGACGTATTCTAATGTTTTGCTGTTTTTAAAATCATAGCAAGCTACTGTTATTTGATTCAGAATGGAAATAAAGAAAATAATGATAAGATTTAATTGTAATAATCGTTGCATCCCATCTAGCCTTATTACATTGTTGAAATGCCTCAAAATGCTTCACAGAATATATTGTGGAGTCCTGTAGCTCAGTGGTCAGAGCAATCGCCTTACAAGTGAGAAATTCCGGCAGGTCAGGACGAAACCTTGGGAAAGTTTCCCTACTTTGCACACCTAGTAATAATTGCTCGAAAAAACAATAATAAATTGGTCATTTCAATCCCCGACTGTTTGCAGGATATTGCTGTGCGCAATTAGCTGCCACATTTCGCCCACAAATATACAGTCAATTCACTTTACAGTATATTCTGAAGCACTTTGATACGTCTAGAAGATGTGAAAAAGTCTAAATCAAATGCAAGGATTGTTATTGTGGGTTGTACAAATGCATTAAAAGTATTTGTGGACGAATGTAGCCGCCAATTTTGCAGGGTATGATTGCTGATTCATGATTGCTGTCTTTAAATTTCTGTCTTTAAAATTCTAAAGGGGCCAGACAGTGTAGATTATGTCCAGAATAGTAAAAAGTGCGATTGAAGGGGGGTACATTCAGAAAGAATCTACACAAACCCTATTTCATTGAGCGAGTAGTGAACCTGTGGAAGGCTCCCTAGGAAGATGGTTGAAGCAAGAAGTGTTGATTTGTTCAACACAGGTGGCTCTTGTTTAGGAAAATAATATTATGGGATAGAGTACAACAAAAATAACAACCCACAAAATTGCACTTAATAATAATCATTGCATTTGATGTGGCGCTTTTCATATTTTATCGACGTCCCAAAGTGCTTCACAGAATATAACGTAAATACAAAGCGCACTCGCGTATAAGGCGCACCCCCACTTTTGACCTTTTCTTGGTGAAAAAAAAGGAAGCATTTTCGATGATATTGCTGGTGGGGAAAAAAATATCCATTGGCAGTGCAGCCCAGCATTACCATGAAGTAAGAATTACCAGACATCGAGTGAGTGGCGCCTGGTCTGCGTTGCCGATCCTGGAGAGCGGGTAGTCGTACTGGCGGCGCAGCTTGATGACGTACCTCTGGGGGCTGGTTGTCTTTTCCTTGTATCTGCGTATAGATAGGGCGCAGCCCCCTCTTTCGAGACTTTCCCACGTGAAAAAAAGTGCGCCTTATACGTGGAGATTTACGGTACCGCAAGGTGGATTGACTGTATATTTGTGGGCAAATCGCTGCAGCCAATTGCGCACAGCAGTGTCCCACAAACAGTCGTGGATTGAAATAACCAATTTTATTATTGTGGTTTTTTTAAAAGGATTATTAGGCGTTTGGAGTAAGGAAACTTGCCCAAGGTTTCGCCCTGACCTGCCTGGATTCGAATACAGTCTCCCCAGCTTGCAAAACAAGTGCTGTAACCACGAAGCCACAGGAGCTTATCACCTTTCACGTCGGGAGGACGTCCTAAAGCGCTGAATAGTCAGGTCGGGATGAGCGGGGTGGGGGGATAGGGGGAAAGAGGGGGAAGAGTTAGTGAGAGAGCCGAAGGTGCGGTCGAAGAGGAAGGTCTTGAGAACGGCCTTTAAGGAGGAAAGGGAGGAAGCAAGCTGGAGGGGCTATGGTTGGAGTTCCACAGTGTGGGCAGAGAGGCTGACAGCTGAAGGCTGAAAATAAATAGATAGTTTGTGGCATGGATCCATCAAAAAGCGAACTAGATGGACCGTAGTTTTTTTTTCATCTAGTTTTCCTTATCTTTTTATGTATGTTCTTGTGTACCATAAACAGTCGTAGATTGAGTGACTCTTTTTTGAAGGGTTATTAGCAGAAAACTATCCGGCAATCGACTAATAATTGGATTACTTACTGCTACATAAACAGAGCCATGTGGATTTATGATTCAATGCGCACACGTCTTTGTGATTTTTGATATTTTAGGATTAATCTTATAAACTTTGGCAAATTTTTACATTGCCTGTACTTTTAGACAAATTGCAACACATTGACAAATAAGAAGAAAGTGTCAGAAGGATTTTTTTTCTGCTTCAACATGTCATTGATGTTTGAAGATAGTGGAGATAGAGACAGATTGTTGTTCTTTAACAATAACAGAAAATAATGGGAGCTTTCCTGTGATAGGAACCACTCCAAATTGATTGATAATCAGTTGAATGCCAGAAATTGTATATTTTTAGTTTCTTTATAAGTCTAAACTTGGACAGTGTGTTTTCATGTGTCTTGTCCCAGCTAATCATAATGTTTGTCTAACAGTAAGCTTTGTTTATCCTCTTTGAATACTATAACTTTGTGTTCAATAGGGTCCGTCGATATGGACATTTTCTGATATTGATATATCGGTGGGCTCATATCGATATATACCGATATATCGGTAACGGAATGGGTGGATAATGGTAGCGCAGTTGATGTAGTTTACATGGACTTTCAAAAGGCATTTGACAAAGTGCCACATGAGAGACTTATTATGAAATTAAAGGCCCATGGCGTAAAAGGGACAGTGGCAGCGTGGATCCACAACTGGCTGCGAGACAGAAAGCAGAGAGTTGTAGTGAGCGGCTGTTTTTTAGATTGGAGGGAAGTGAGCAGTGGTGTGCCACAGGGATCGGTTTTGGGACCATTGCTGTTTGTAATCTACATCAATGATCTGGACTTGGGTGTACGGAGTACAGTTTCCAAGTTTGCAGATGACACTAAGTTAGGGAGAATAGTAAACAGTGAGGAGGATAGTAGCCATCTGCAAGAGGATATAGACAAATTGGTAAAGTGGGCAGACACATGGCAGATGAAGTTTAATGCAGAGAAGTGTGAGGTGATGCATTTTGGGAGAAGAAATGAAGGGAGGCAATATAGGCTAGTACAATTTTAAATGGTGTAAAGGAACAGAGAGACCTGGGGATTTGTGTTAGTGACTCGTTGAAGGTGGCAGGACAGGTAGACAAGGCTGTTAAGAAGGCATATGGGATACTAGGCTTTATAAATAGGGGTATAGAGTACAAAAGTCAGGAAGTGCTGACTAACCTCTATAGGACTTTGGTGAGGCCTCAGCTGGAATACTGTGTTCAATTCTGGTCACCACACTACAGAAAGGATGTGAAGGCATTGGAAAGGGTACAACGAAGATTTACTAGGATGGTGCCAGGATTGAGGGACTTCAGCTATGAGGAGAGGCTAGATAGGCTAGGGTTATTCTCTCTGGAGCAGAGAAGATTGAGGGGAGACCTAATAGAGGTTTATAAGATCATGAGGGGTTTCCGACAGGGCAAATAGAGAAAAACTATTTCCACTCGTGGGTGAATCTGTGACTCGTGGTCACAGATTTAAAATAGTTTCAAGGCGCAGTAGAGGGGAGCTGAGGAGAAATTTTTTCACTCAGCGAGTTGTTCGAATCTGGAATGCATTGCCTGAAAAGGTGGTGGAGGCTGATTCGATAACAACTTTTAAAAGGGAATTCGATCTTTATTTAGGGAGAACGGGTCTATTAGGCTATGGGGAGCGGGCAGGGCAGTGGGATTTAATCGCTCTTTTTAAAGAGCCGGCACAGACTAGATGGGCCGAATGGCCTCCTTTTGTGTCGTAAAATTCTATGATTCTATGATATCGATATCGCCGGGTTTTTTATACTGCACATGCGCGCACATTCGGATGTGTGCACGCATTCCGATATGCGTGTGCATTCCGTGCTCTAGGTCCAGGAGGTTTGCAATGCCAGCGACAAGGTAAGTTGAAAAAGTTTGCTTTATACTGATATAACCGATATTTCGATATATCGGCGGACACAATATACCAATATTTGCGATATATAAATTTTTTTAAATATCGAATTTTTCAATATACCGATATATTTGAATTTCCCAAATCGGCATATCGATATGAAAAATTATATCGATATATCACCAGACAATAGTGTTCAAACATTTTCCAATACAGTAACTGCTAGTAGCTGGTGATAATATGTTACCCATAAATAATAATAATTTGGTCACTCAATCCTTGACATGTGTGGGACACTTTTGTGTGCAATATTCTGTGAAGCAATTTGAGACTTCTCGAAGACATGCTGAGGTGTTATATCAAATGCAGGTATGATTATAATAATAATATTATCATCATGCACCCAGTCGCTAGTACAATAAAGCTAGCTAAACAAAGCTTTTCCAACAGATTGTTCTTGACCAAAATAGTCTTGCTCTACTGCTTTTCTTGAAAGACTCAACCTTGACCTCTCAACAATGAGATAGGTAGCTACATCAAATGCAAGTATTATTATGATTGAATTAGGGAACCCAGGGTTGTGGAGTTGTGAAGGTAAATCTATATCCTACCAAACAGTTGCAAAGTATTGGGATTGCAAAAGCAATTCATTGCCTGAAATAATTTGTTCAAATGCTGATAATACTTGTTGGTATCAAGCACAGTGATTCCTCCAAAATGTTGGATTGAGGGGAAGAGGGTACTGAAGAGAAACAATAAATCAACAACAACAACTTCGATTTATATAGCACCCTCCACGCCAGACGGCGTCTCAGAGCGCTTCACAGTAGCGGATCCTAGGACCGAGTCAGGGGCAGGAAGGTGACCAAAAGCTCGGTCGAAGAGAAAGGTCTTCAACTCTGACCTGAAACTGGGGAGAGAGGGGGCGAGGCGAAGCGAGTGAGGAAGGGAGTTCCAGAGCCTCGGGGCGTAGTGGCTAAAGGCACGGCGGCCGAGGATGGAGCGGAGGACTCGGGGGACATGGAGGAGGCCAGACCCAGAGGGGCGGAGGCAGCGGGTGCTGGGTTGGGGGTAGAGGAGATCAGAGAGATAGGGGGGTGCAGAGGAGTGGAGGGATTTGAAAACAAGGGTGAGGATCTTGAAGTCGAGTCTTAAATCATGGGTTTACAGCACAGAAGGTGTTCAGCTGAGTGTCTGCTGCTATTAGCTTTCCCACAATCTATTCTGTTTACTGTATACTGGATCTATTCACCTTAAGAACACCTCAGAATCCTACCAGTGTGTATTTAAATATAATTATAATTGAAAGTCACCTTAAAAGAATTTCGTACATAAGAATTTGCTAGATGAAAGAATGTCAAGGTTGATCCAGTTCGCCTTCCACCGTCTGGCAGTCGCACGGCATGTCGTGTCCCAAACTACATGTTCTTTCACAAGATATTATATCCTATCATAAATCTATCTTAATTTCTTTCTTTCTCTACCCCATCTTCCCCCTCCCCCAGTCCTGACAAAGCAGTTTTAGTGATTCTATTCATTCTATTGTTAAATACTAAGAGAAACTACAACAAAATTACATTTGCATGGTGCCTTTCATGTCGGGAGGAAATCCCAAGACGATGAAGGGTGAAAGGAAGAGAAGAGTCCAAGAGACATTTGGCAGGATTGTACCTCATCTCACTGAATTGACATTTATACGTACAGGGAATGGTGGCTGAAGTAGCAGAAAAGCTGCATAGATGCCAGATCATTTACATATTGTTAAGAGAGACTGTATGGTGGCAAAGTGATGAAAGACTGCCTGGTGGCACTTAGATAATCTGCTTCCTTTGGGCTTTTTAGCTGCAAGAACAGAACTTCTGGATGATTCAGACTGGCCTTATTTGTGCTACCGATTGCTGTGAAAGTGTTTTATGGTTTCCAGGTTACCCAATTAATAGTGGCTGGGTTTGCTATAAAATGAGCGTCATGCAGTACAAGCTGGCAGAGATGATGGTGAACCATTTCATAATAGGTTAAGAATCACTGCAATGGATTCTAGAAGCATGAAATAGTAATCTGACCATCACAATCGCTTGGCTTTTTAAAAAAAAAGAATGATAGGTGAGTGTCTTTGTCTTTACATCCACTCCTGGAGTTGATGACTCATACTAGATATATTATATATTTTTTGTGTTCTTGTTTATCACTATATACAATATGTTGTTAATAAAACAAGGATTCAGAATAAACAATACACACTCCATTGGTTAGTTTCTAATATTCGAGCTCATGCCAATATAGATGGATTTTCTGAAGCTGAAACCCACCCTCCAAAGACATCAAGATTTTTGAATCTTGAAAAGAAAAAAATATGTGGTGCTATAACTCTATTTTGTGGAATCCTGTGGCTCAGTGGTTAGAGCATGCCTTACAAGCGTGAGACCTGTCTTCAAATCCAGGCCGGTCAGGTCGAAACCTTGGACAAGCTTCCTTACTCCACATGCCTAATAATAACCCCTCCCCCCAAAAAGAACAATAAGATTAGTGATTTCTATCCATGACTTGTGGGATACTGCTGTGCGCAATTGGCTTCAGAAATAGTCAATTCATTTTACAGTATAAAAAGTGAAGTGCTTTGGAAGATGTAAAAAGCGCCATATCAAATACAAGTACTGTATTATGATGAGGTAAGAGTGTTGTAGTGAACCTAGTTGGATAGCTCTTTCAAAGTGCTGGCCATGCACAATGAGCTATGTGGCTGTAAGATTTTATGAATTGCGTCTTGACAGCTTGTGAGTCTTGTCAAATGATTTTAATTAATACCGTACATAGGGAAGGGAAAGAGGAGAGAGACATTGTGTATGAACATATTTTATTTAAAAAAAGTCTTTAGAGCAGCCAGGTCAAAAGTAGTCACACTCAACAAGTTTGTTTGCAGTGGACATCACCCCATCTGATGACTGAATTTTGTATTGAATTGATAATTATTTTGATATTAATTAACATGCTGACGTTGCTGACATCCGTAACGCATTCAGTTATGTCTCAAAGTTATTGGACTTGTTTAAATCTGCAAAGATAAACATCAAGAGAAAGCATCATAAAAACATCATCCTTTTCGTTTTATTAAAATAAAAGCAATCTAGTTGACATGTCTGTATGGTAATATTTTTAATCGCAAGTGATTGCTTCTCTTTCTACTAAGATGACTTTGATTGTTGTAATTAATATCAACAGATTTACTGCATCACCAATTGGCTGGCACTTTTCACCCCCAAATAGTCGATTCGCTTATCAGTCTATTCTGTGAAGCACTTTGAGACAACTCACAGATGTGAGAAGGTGGGACATCAAATGCAAGGATAGTATTATAACCTATGTTTCTGTAATCAACAGTGTGTTTTCATAATGCATGCTACAATAACATTGGGTTCAGTTGTTCTAACTTGTGCTTCAGTCTCAAGGCAAATAAATGTATTAAAGCCTCACCTTTTTTCTCTCTCTTGCAATACTATGTCATTGTTCTACAAGTAGGGGGGAAAATTCCCTTCTCCACTCCTTGTCGACTTAGCTTGTGACTGTTTTAACTTTCCCAAGCATAGCAGTTTCATTGTGAATCATATCAAAGAGATAAAAACTAGGGGCAGGAGTGGGCCTTTCAGCCCCTCGAGCCTGCCCTGCCATTCAATAAGATAATGGCTGATCTTCTAATCTAACTCCACCTGCCCATTTTATCCCCCATATCCCTTAATCCCTTTATCCACAATAAATCTATCAACCTCAGTCTTGAATATGTTCAAGGACTGAGCATCTACAGCCCTTTGGGGTAGAGAATTCCATAAATTCACTACCCTCTGAGTGATGTTTTTCTTCAACTCATTGTGCAAAGGCTGACCCCTAATTTCAAGACTCTGACCCCTGGTTATAGTTTCTCCAACCAGGGGAAACAGTCTCCCACTATCTACTCTGTCATGCCCCTTAATAATCTTGTGGGTTTGTATAAAATCATCTCTGATTCTTCTATATTCTAGAGAATATAGACCTAGATTGCTCAACCTATTATCATAGATGATATCAAACTTTCGAATTAACTTAGAAATGAATCCAAAAGAAACTTTAGTTGATTCACATATCTGGAAATTCTTCTTTGTAACTTTATCCCTTCCTTTGCATCTATTGCTTGGCCTTTTCCTTATACATGCTTGTCTTCCTCCACATGTGCTTTGTATGTGTCCGAAGCAGGAATACTCCCAGGAACAGCCATGTATCTTTGTGTTCAAGCTGGCCCTAATCTTCAAAACAAGCACCATGCTTACCTTTCGTTTATCTTTCGTTTATCGTTTATCGACAGTGGCTGGGAATATATAGCAAAGGATAAGGGACCTGAGCTAAGTGTACAAATCAAGTACCAGAATTCTAGTGCTGCAAAGGGTACTACAGTACAGGCAATGTAACCACCTTAAGATAGCTCATCAATTATATCCATACACCTCAGAACTGAGAACTTACACCCATGCCGGAAATTTGAGTGAAGGGGCAGCTGTGAAATTAATGTAATTGAATTTAATATGCTCTGGGTAACTGCGGCAAGTAAGAATCTGGTAGCTAATCGGTTAGAGCAGAGGGAGGCAACATTTTACCAATGGTGGGCCGGATCATTGTAGGCTGGTCCAGGCGGAAAGATAACCGAGTATTTTAAGCTGCCACCTCACCAGCCACTCCAACTCACCAGTCACTCCAGCATTGAGAAATTCAAAAGAAGCGGGTGGGATGATGTCACGCGGCTGCCAGTTACTGATTGGCTGAGGCCTCGGGGAGTCGGGAATGATGGCGAAGGTGCATCCGGCCAGCCAAGGATGAGGCCCAGGTGATGTCTACGGCCTCGGGGCTCATGGCGGGCCGGATGGAATCTCTCCACGGTCCCCATCTGGCCCGCAGGCCATAAATTGCCGACCCCTGGATTAGACGATCGATTTTCTGGGAGAAAAATCCTTTCCCCCAAAATTAAATGAATAATTTGGTCACTTAACCAATTATTGTTTGTGGGACAATGCTGTGCAGTTAACTGCTGTGTTTTGCCCACAAAATATATAATCAGTTTACTTTGCAGTATAATCTGAAGCACTTTGAGACATCTCAATGACGTGATAAAACACCATATCATTTGCTAGAATTATATATGGTGCAATAGTGAAGCTGAAAACAACAACAATATTACATTTGTAGAGCATCTTTCACGTTGGGAGGATTCCCAAGGCTCTGAAAGAACACTAACCATCCGTTTAACGGATACGATGACTATTTTATCTCATGGGATTTCTCGGTTGGTGGTGCAAAGCCTGTTTGTGTTGTAATGAAACAAGCCACAAGCTCGAATTGGTCTCTTGAGGAATGCTGCGGTCATCAATTTATATTACATAAATGCTGAGAGTTATCTATAGTGAAAGACAATACTCCCAGTGGACCATTAAACAATTGCAAGGTTTGAATCTCTTCCGGAACTCGCTTGCATTCAATCACACATTAAAATAAGTTTTGAGGAAGTCAAAATATTGTTTACAAATGCTTATAGATTTTTTTAGTCTAGTCAATAACCTTGAAGTAATTACTGGTTTTCTTTGTGTACAGGATATACCGGTAGATATTGATGGGGGACATGCACTTTTAATTTTACATTTTACAAAGAATATTTGAAATAACTATCCAATTTCATAGGAACTCTCTCAGTGATTAAAACATATATATTCTAGGTTACTTTTATGTTGAGAAATCAAGGCAGTAACTGTTAGGTTTAGCAAAAAGTCTTTAGTATATTGTAATGGAGATTTTTTTGGTGGGGTGAGAGGGAATATAGGTGTGGCTAATGGATGGTGAAATAAGTGGCTTAATATTACTATCATTTGTGACCATAATGCACCACATTTTATATTGTGAGTTGCTTTTAGTTTTGTTTTAAATAATCTTTTGAATTTAGTAAGTATTGTGGACAATTGTGCACTTTGTACAACTCTTGGAAGTTATGAAAATATTTTGGTAAATGAAATAGCTTTTAATAAACGTGTATTTTTGTAATTAAAGAGTTAGTTGAAGTCTTGCATGAAATTAATATTGTTGGTGTTTAACAATAATGTGTTACATGAACCCCTTTATTGCTATTTGAACTTTACTTTTTGAAAAATAACTGCCAAAGCTTCAGTTTAGTGGAAGGTCTCTCTGTTTAGTCGATTGGAATGAACCAATTTGCATTTAAATAGCTAAAGTATGTAAATTGCTCCTTAAATCCTTAAACATAATTGACTTTTGTAAGTACAGTACTTCATTCCTGGACTCTTAACTTCAAAGTGGTAAATCATGGACCGGGTTACATGAAAATGTGTTGATTTGTTTAATAACTTGTCAGGTGCGACTGATTAACTGATATGCGGTTGTGTCATAATCCCTCTAATCAACCCAGACCCAGGAGATAGTTTAGCACCACTTGCTGACGTTTTCAAAAATATGTTTGTTTTCCTACTTACTGAAGTGGATTTGCTCAGCACTGGATTCTATCTTAGGAGTAATGACTGAACAGTTCACATGGCATGCCAAGCTCGAGACAGATGTGTAGCAAATGTAGCTTCTAGGGTCCGGCGATATATCAATGTATCGCTAAAACCCAATATAATTTTCATATCGATACGCCAATATAGGCATTTCAGAAATATTGATATATCGAAAAGTCGATATATCGAGGTAAAAAATTGGGGAGGGGGAGAGAGACGGTTGGGGGGGAAAGGGGGAGAGAGACAGCTGGGAGGGCAGGGGGAGACAGACAGCTGGGGGGGGGGGTGAGGGGGAGAGAGACGGCTGGGGGGGTGAAGAGAGATGGCTGGTGAGGGGGGGAGAGAGACGGCTGGGGGGGAGGGGGAGAGACGGCTGGTGGGGGGGTGAGGGGGAGAGAGAGACGGCTGGGGGGAGGGGGAGAGACGGCTGGTGGGGGGAGGGGGAGAGACGGCTGGGGTGGGAGAGAGAGAGACGGCTGGGGGGGAGGGGGAAAGAGACGGGTGGGGGGGGGGGAAGAGACGGCGGGGGTGAGAGACGGGGTGGATGTGATAATATAAGGATAGATAGAGATGGGGGGGATGTGAGAGAGGAGAGAGACACAGACAGAAAAACACAGAGATGGAGAGAGTGAGAGACACAGAGAGAGAAAGATATATACCTCCTGAGGAGATAGGCCCAGAAGGCGCGCGCACAGGGAATGCGCGCGCACCCAGAACGTGCGCGCATCCGGAACGCGTGTGCCGCGCACATGCGCAGTATGAAAAAAATGAAAATATCGATATTTCGGTATATCTCGATATGAGCCCATCGATATATCTAAATCGTAAAATTTCCATATCGACGGACCCTAGTAGCTTCCCAGCCATGGTCTACAGAGATATGAGAAAGTATCTCCAGAGATCCTGGCCAACAAGGTATTTTCGTTTGGTCAACCACATGTGGAAATCCATGCCAGTTTAAGAGTGTCCAAACTAAGTATCCCACCTGCATATGGAAATTGTTGGAATGGAAGGCTCTCTTCTCTGGAGGTTGGCAAGTGCCCAAGTCTTTGGGACCCCAGAGCAGCTACCTTCTATATATATGAAAGACACTAGTGAGTTGACGAGGCATTAACAGTAGTTCTAAATTTAGTAATTCGGGTTAAACTAGGAGGATTCTGAGCAAGAAATCAATACTGCATGCACTCTCCCAACTTGTAGATTTATATTCTCATCGATTTGACACTACAGGTAAACTTCTATTTACGGCGGGATTGCGTTCCTGAAAAACTACACATCGAAATGTTCTAAATCGAAACGCGATTTCCCATGCGATCCCATTATATACCCAGATATGTGTTCTTTTCACCAAATTTTCGGATCTTAAATCCACTAAACAACACACAAAACCACACAACATAACACACAAATTAACACAAATAAGCGAAAGGGGGTACTTGGGGTAACTGTACAGTATTGTACTTTAATACCAGCAAACTTTAATACTGGCAGTGTGACAGTAGCACTTGCAGCTTCCCACTCATCTTGATGTTGTGGAGCCCATAGTGTCTTTTAAACCTTTGAAACCACCCTCTGCTAAAACTGAAAGATGGTGCCGTTGAGCCTTCCTGATCATTTAACTCCCTAAACAATGATTTTGCCTTCTCTTGGATAACCACTCAATGTTGAGCGGTATCAGTATTCTCCACGGCAGCTTTTGACATGTCAGGCCAACATGTTTAAATTTAGGGCCGACACATTTTAAATTTCCAGACTCGTTATAATTTTTCTAAACATCTATGGAAAATATTTGTCAGAAGGATTGTTTCAGCGGAGTGAGGAGAGAGTAAGGAGAGAGTGGCCGGCGCGCCGGGAAGATGAGAGACACATAGAGAGAGAGAGTGAGAGTCTGTGCCATGTGTGTGGTGGGGGCGGGGGTGGAGACGGGTGGGGGGGGAACTGTGTGAGTAGGGCGGGAGGAGGGATGAAGTTGTGGAGTGTGTATCCCCGATGTACTTGCCTCCTTATCTCACACTAGTCACACTCACAGTTCTTGTTTTTATATTACTGATCATGACATTGTTGAGTGTGTAGTGAGAGTTTGGTGCATGCGTGCATACGTGCGTGCATGTGACATAGCGACAAAGTGCTCTGACGTCATGCTGCTGATGTCTAACATAGCTGGAGCACCTTTTAATTTCGAGTTGTAGAGAACACTGGTGGTATATTACACTGGTTCAATCCAGACACTCAGCATTCTTTCCATATTTTCCATCACATCACTCCTATGTTTTGCTAATCTGCTTACACCTGTAACACACTTTGAACTTGCCAGTATATTGTCCTTATTCTGTTTTATAGTAGCCACCGTCGATCTAGCTAGCCCTAAAGCCCCCACGGTGTCCATACCTTTTTCACCAGAATCAATGCGCTTTATCACCTTCAATTTGGTATTTACAGTGATGACTTTGCGAGATTTCTGGCCGCTAGCGGGATTACCGCTGCTCATTTCACTTACTGCTGTCTCTTCCCGACTTGCTATAATCGCGGTGGAGGGTATAAATCGCTCGAAGTTGCTTGGAAATGTTCGTCAATGTTTTGAAATTATTGTAATACTGAAGTGCTGTCGCTTCAAAATCAGCTGCTTTTAAATAATGACATGGTGACATGCTATTGGCCAGTTCAAATGCTTGGATTTACCCGCGAATACACTATGGACTGTGTGTATGTACAAAAAGGACGTGGGAAATGCGACTGCGATATTCAAAATATGTACTGTGTATGCGCAAAAGAAAATACGGTCCTGAAAATGAATCCAAGTGTCATACATCGATCAAAAGGTGTTAACAACTTATGGTCCTTCAATGGAAACGTCCTAAATAGAAGCATTGTAATTCGAGGCTTACCTGTACTTGGGTTTTGATTTTGTATGAAATGTACCTGCCATTTTGAAGTAGATGCCACATTGAACCTCTTGGCTTGTGTAAATCGGTAATTTCTTTCTATTAATATTTCAGTTATTTTTGAGTGCTTAGAACTTGATAGTGATTTTGTACATGATGATCCTACTTTTTAATAATAATAATTCTTGCATTTGACATGTTGTTGAGATGTCTCAGAGCGCTATTTGTGTGTTCAACCTAAGCAGAACCTCTGAGTAATACAGAGTGTTACTTTACATACTGCTTGTCATATATCCTGACATAGAAACATCCAACACTGATGGAATGTTTTGAACTTTATTTCAGGTGAATCTCAACGACTCCCACAATCAGATGGTGGTTCACTGGGCTGGAGAGAAAAGCAATGTGATTGTTGCGCTTGCTCGGGATGCTCCAATCTTAGAGGAGCCTCACCCAAGTGCTGTAAGTAGAATCTTTTTAAGAGGATGACTTGCATTTGAACATTGTGTTGCAGTAGAAAACTTTATACTTTATTGAGTTTACAATTTGCTTCTTTGGAGGAGTTTTTAGGGAGCCTCAATTTCAACTCAACTTGGTTCTGATTCTTGGATTATGCATATATGTATGTGTGTACAATAAACATCCTTGCATTTGATATGGTGCTTTATCACGTCTTTGAGATGTGTAAAGTGTATAAACTGTATATTGTGGATGAGACGCAAAACAAGTTATGTTTGAAGATTTTGAAAACCTGTTTGTGCACATTTCATCCACAAAATATATAGTTACTACATTTTACAGTATATTCTGTAAAGTGCTTTGAGACAGATTGAAGACATGATAATGCACTACATCAATTGCAAGTATTCTAATTGTTTTGTATTATAAATTTAACTGTGTATATAGAGAATACAGTATACGTAACTTTGATTGCACAATCAATGTGTTTCCATTATGGCTTGTATTTAAAAAACACTGAGGTATTTTAGTTGTAGGACGCCAGAAAAGAAAAACACTGTCTCATTAAATCTAATGGAGCAGAAAGCTGCACTTTTATTTTGTTTACTTCTTGTGCAATGCAGCAACTGCTAGATCATGTGGTAAAAGTCAGTGATCTAGAAAATGAAAGGTATAAATCGTTAGTGCTCTCTAGGCCTTCAAATTGAAAGGGCAATGTCATGTAAGCCCTTCGACCCGAGACTACCTGACCAGTGTGGAACGGTACTAAATTTCTGAGGTACGTCTTAATAATACGTACATTTGGAGCATCTTTTTTTGGGTGAGAAAGTTGAGGTGCGAACAACATTGTGCAAATGCTTCAGTTGAGTGCATTCTTTAGCTGTTAAACTGGTTTGGTCTTCATATTGTCCAATCTGGGGTTGAGGTGCATTGTTATTGAGCACAAGTGAGTCATATGTCTCGCATCTGATATTGCTTTGTTGTAATGATAATAATCCTTGGATTTGATATAGTGCCTTATCACTTCTCAGAGCTTTACAGAGCACACTGGAAAGTACTGACTATGTATTTTACAGGCGAAAAAATGTTAGATCTTGTTGCTGAGATTGGTTGCCTAAAATGGTAAACATTCTATATCTCAGTACCAAAATTACTCATCTGAGCATAAGCATTCACCAGGTCACAAATTTAGCATAAGCCAACCCAAATTTCCTCAACTGTTTTTGTTTTGGAAGTGCCGCTAATTTTTTTTTTTGCCTCTTGGACTTGTGTACAACCCACAACAATCAGCAAGTATGTAGAAAGCTGCAACTAAGCAAGGTATTGTGTTTCGTTTGTGTTCCTTAGGGCCCTGTAACCAGGGAACCGTTGTTGTGTTGGTTTCTTGGATGGTGAAATCGCAGTGGACTGGAGAGATCCCTATATATGCTCACTCATCTTAGTTTTTAAGAAATCATCAGTAGGCAGAATCGTACATATCAACAACTTTTAACTGATATTTAAAGAAGCGCTTTCATATCGAGAGGACCTCCCAAGGCAGGGGTTGGGACCCAAGCAAGGGGGAGGGTCAGGAGAGGAGGGAGAGAGGTGCGAGGACGGCAGATGGCACGATCGGATAGGAGGGTCTTGAGACTTGCCTTGAAGGAGGCAAGGGAGGAAGTGAGGTGAAGGGACTGTGGTATGGACTTCCAGAGTTTGGGGGCAGAGAGAGTGAAAGACTGTCCACTGATGGTAGGGTAGATCGAGCATGGAGCAGGCTGGAGCCTAAGATTCATCTGTTGAACTATAAAGATTGGACTCCATGGTTAATTAGCTAGACTCACACTGTGCCTTTAGAAATGCATAAAACCAGCATGTTGAATATTAAACGGATGAAAACTGAATTGTTAGTATGATATGGGTGTACAACTAATGAATGTGGAATGGGAGGGATACATACAACATTTTGTTTCACCTGGGTTCAATTCCCGATAGGGCAAAACTTTGGGCAAGTTTCCTTAGCCACATGCCTAATAATAATCCTTCTCAGTAAAATAATAAATTGGTCATTTTAATCCATGACTGTTTGTGGTGCACTGCTGTGCGCAAATTGGCTGCCACGTTTCCCCCACATATGCACAGTCAATTTACTTTACAGTATACATCGACAACAATAAAATTGCATTTATAGAGCGCCTTTCATGTCGGGAGGACATCCCAAGGCGCTGAACAGTCAGGACGGGACCCGAGCAAGGGAGAGGGACAGGGCAGGTGGTAGGGTAAGGAGAGAGCTGGGAGGGCTGCAGAAGGCATGGTCAAAGAGGAGGGTCTTGAGGCCGGCCTTGGAAGGAGAAGAAGGAGGGAATGAGGCGAAGGGACTGTGGGATGGAGTTCCAGAGTAGGAGCAGAGAGGCTGAAACCAAATCAACCGACGGTCGGGCGGGTGGCGGGGAGGTTCATAGGGGTTCAGCAGTTCGGAGAGGTGGGGTGGGGGCAAGGCTGTGAATGGCCTTAAAGGTGAGAATGAGGATCTTGAATCGATCCTCTGGGGGAGGGGAGCCAATGGAGCCGGGCAAGTGTGGGTGTGATGTGGTCGTGGAGCTTGGTGCGAGTGAGGACACGAGCTTTAGAGTTCTGGATGATTTGCAGCTTGTGAAGGGAAGAACCAGGAAGGCTGACGAGGAGGGAATTTCCATAATTGAGCCTTGATTTGATGAATGCGTGGATGAGGGTTTCGGCAGCCTGTGGGGTGAGGCAGTGGCTGAGTCTGGCAATGTTGCGATGGTGGTGGAAGGCAATACTGGTCATGGGGGAGGAAGGAAAGTTCAGGGTTGAATAGGACACCCAGGATCCTGACTGGATGGTAATGGTGTCAGCACCTGATGTGCGGAGGCGCTGACACGAGCCAATCAGGAGGGCCTCAGTCTATTCTGTGAATCGCTTTGAGACGTCTAGTAGATGTGAAAAGCGCTATGTTAAATGCTAGGATTATTATTATTTTTCAGTCTTGAATGATTTTAGATGCAAAGTCACGTGAAGCCAATTGTCAAATTTTCAATGCTTTTAATACTGATTAGATAGCTGGTGGTCCTATATGAGGGGCAAGTTATTGCAGGTCAATGATAGTACAGTAAAAGCCAGTTTATCTGTGACCCGATCAACCGTAACTTCCGTATAACTGGCACCTCAAAAAAAAAGGTCCCATTCAAATAACCGGATCTTATCTGGCACAATTGTGGTGGCGCATTTTTTTCCCCTTGTAATAATAATAATCCTTGCTTTTGATACAAAATTGCGCACAGCAGTGTACCACAAACAGTCATGGATTAAAATGACCAATTTATTATTTTACTGAGAAGGATTATTATTAGGCATGTGCTTTTCACATCTTATCGACGTCCCAAAGCACTTCACAAAATATACTGTAAAGTGAATTGACTATATATATTTGTGGGTGAAACGCGGCAGCCAATTGCACACAGCAATGTCCCACAAATAGTCGTGGATTGAAATGACCAATTTTATTGTGGTTTTTTTTTGCGTGATTATTATTAGGCGTGTGGAGTAAGGAAACTTACCCAAGGTTTCGCCCTGACCTGCCTGGATTCGAACACAGGTCATAGAATCATAGAATTTTACGGCACAAAAGGAGGCCATTCGGCCCATCTAGTCTGTGCCGGCTCTTTGAAAAGAGCGATTCAATCCCACTGCCCTGCCCGCTCCCCATAGCCTAATAGACCCGTTCTCCCTAAATAAAGATCTAATTCCCTTTTAAAAGTTGTTATCGAATCAGCCTCCACCACCTTTTCAGGCAATGCATTCCAGATTTGAACAACTCGCTGAGTGAAACATTTTTTCCTCAGCTCCCCTCTACTGCGCCTTGAAACTATTTTAAATCTGTGACCACGAGTCACAGATTCACCCACGAGTGGAAATCGTTTTTCTCTATTTGCCCTGTCGAAACCCCTCATGATCTTATAAACCTCTATTAGGTCTCCCCTCAATCTTCTCTGCTCCAGAGAGAATAACCCTAGCCTATCTAGCCTCTCCTCATAGCTGAAGTCCCTCAATCCTGGCACCATCCTAGTAAATCTTCTTTGTACCCTTTCCAATGCCTTCACATCCTTTCTGTAGTGTGGTGACCAGAATTGAACACAGTATTCCAGCTGAGGCCTCACCAAACTCCTATAGAGGTTAGTCAGCACTTCCTGACTTTTGTACTCTATACCCCTATTTATAAAGCCTAGTATCCCATATGCCTTCTTAACAGCCTTGTCTACCTGTCCTGCCACCTTCAACGAGTCACTAACACAAATCCCCAGGTCTCTCTGTTCCTTCACACCATTTAAAATTGTACTATCTAGCCTATATTGCCTCCCTTCATTTCTTCTCCCAAAATGCATCACCTCACACTTCTCTGCATTAAACTTCATCTGCCATGTGTCTGCCCACTTTACCAATTTGTCTATATCCTCTTGCTCCCCAGCTTGGTCTCCCCAGCTTGCAAGACAAGTGCTCAAACCACTGAGCCACAGGAGCTCCATCAGTATTGCTGTATCAGTATTTTGGAATGCTGCTGGTATTGCCTTAAAGTAGCGCTTCCATTTTTTTCCCTCGCATTGTTATTTCGGAATACTGCTAGTGGTGCCTTAAAGGTGGCGCTGCCGGTTTTGTCCTTCATATCGAGTTCATCATTATAGAAGTTATTGATAGACTGTACACCTGTACCCCAGCATCATGGCTATCTACGTCGGGAGGACGTCTCAAAGACGTGATAAAGCGCTGAATCAAATACTATATATCACACACGTTTTAAGATCTCATTCCAAAGTCTTAGTTGATCTTCAACATTCCTATGTCACTGTTCTCTGAAATTTGCTGTATTTGTTCCCCCCACCCACAACATAATGGATAATTCAGTACATTGTTTTCAACCTTTTTAAAAAATATATCTTTTCACAGGTATACGTCTCTTATAATTATGGAAAGACCTTCAAATCAATTCAAGAAAAATTCAAGCCAGTAGATGGAAAGATAAACGAGACAGTTATTTCTCAGTTTTACCACAATCCTGCAGATAACAAACGGGTAAGGAGGATTTCTGGTAATGTTGTGAGAAAGGCTTGTTTCTTAATTATTTAAAACAAAGATGTGATTCATTCATGGATAATCAAGAAATGGATGAAATGTTCTCCTGTGTCTTTCAAATTGCAGTCTTATCAAATTCACTGTGGCAATAGCCAAGTGTAGAATTGCAAACCAGGTAAATAAACTTTTTTGTTGGGGTGGAAATGTCAGCCTGTGTAAGATCTGCTGATCAACTCCAGTGTTTAAAGCCATTATACTTTATACTGGTTATAGTATTTTGAGTACATTTTAGTAACTTTGAGGCGAAAATAATTTCAACCATTTGATTAACAGGGATTACAGTGAGGGGAATTAATACTTTAAGGTTTTTTTTACCTTGCTGAGGAAAATATACTAGAGAACTATCAAAATTTATAGCTAAATGTGCATTTTTCCCTCCTTATCTTCCAGTATATGTTTGTGGATACTAAAAACCACTATATGTGGGTCACCTTCAATTTCTGCAATGACGTCCAAGGTTTTGCAGTTCCATTCAGTCCAACTGATCTCTTAATGCACAGCAGGGATCCCAACCTGGTGCTGGGATACGACAGCTCACATCCAAACAAGCAGGTATTCTCTCCTCCAGTATCTAGGGATTTGGGGGGGGAGGTGAGTGGGTCAGCCGGGTCTCTTAATACACCGGGAAGTCCATCACCATGCTTAAGAGTATTGAAACCAAGCAGAGATTTTGATGCTTTTCACCTACACTTTGAATAGAATGTACTCTCTCTTCCTGGAGGGAGGTATCCTGGGTATCTTAATTCCGGAAAGTATTACAACAAAATTACATTTATGTAATTCAGGTCTGGAGGGCGTCCCGGCATAGGTTGGCAAGAACTGAGGCATGGGGGAAATCCCATATATTCCTGCTGCTTGTCCAGCTAGGATCACGCTACTCGTTAGGTCTTTGGCTTACAGGGTTAACAGGAGTTGAGTGGAAGGATTACCTGGCCCCCAGTGACTGGTTTTCCCTTTCAAGTCCTGCCGATGAGCGAGGTAGCCTAGGGATGTTGTTTGGAAGCACGCTTATTGACGTGTTTAACCAGGATAGGCAGCCTGTACAATTCTTGGGACCAAAACTAAACGCTGATAGCTTCTTACAATTCACAGCTCAGTGGATACAGCACTCACCTTACAAGCGAGAGACCTGAATTCAATTTCAGGCAGCGTGAAACCTTAGACAAGCTTCCTTACTTCACATACCTGATAATAATCCCTCAAGAAAAGTATAATAAATTGCTCATTTCAATCCACAACTATTTGTGGGACCATCTGTGCGCAATTAGCTGCCGCATTTCTCCCACAAATATACAGTCAATTCACTTTACAGTATATTCTGTGAAGTACTACTGAGAATTCTAGAAGATGTGAAAAGTGCTATATCAAATGCAAGAACTATTGTTATTTTTATTATTATTGCTTATTTTTTTATTGTCTGAATTTGATATGATGCTACATCAAAAGCAAGCATTATTTAAACCAAATCTACTGCTAAACCTTATTCATCAGCGGATTAATGTGGAGGTCAGCCATGCATGCATCTCTGCCAAGAACAACCAACTTGTGGGAATAATGTTAAGCAAACTGCCACGGTTTTAAGATTAATCTACAATTGATCTCTTGGAGGTAGTGCTTTGCCTAGAGTGCAGGATTTCTAACTACAGATTATCTGTTTAATCATTTCAAATTGGCTTGTGGACTCAGGTTTTAATAATAATCCTTGTATTTGATATAGCCCTTTATCACGTCTTGAAGACTTCTCATTGTTTCTTCCTGTTGTGCTATTAAAGCAGCTTTTACAGTCACTCTACGCTTTGCTTTTTGGAGTGGAAAGGATGAATATCTCTATATTAGCAATGAATACCGTGTCTGTGTGAATTCACACCTGTACTTGCAAGTTAGTTTCCTGACCCTGTGTTGATTGTGTTCTATCTTGCCTTGCAGCTCTGGAAGTCAGATGACTTTGGACAAACATGGATCTTAATTCAGGAACATGTCAAAGCTTTCTATTGGTGTGTGTGTATATGTGTAATATATATCAATGTTCTGTGAAACAATTTCTCAGAACTTCTTTGCTCTCTGGGGGAGTCAGGCGAGTGTCTGACACATGCAAAACCCATCATCATGCTTACGAAAACCAAACTGCAAATTCCAGGCACCTCACCTCTACGTGGAAATCCCAGAGATAGATTATTGGAATGGAATGTGTATTCTCTCTCTCTGGTGGGACGTAACCTGCTTACCCAATTCCAATGACATAGGTATTTAGGCGCAGGTTGACAAGAGTCAAGGTTTGAACTTCCTAGTTATCAGTTGCCCAGGTTTCTGTGTTCCCTTTTTTTTTGGGTGGAGGGTGATGTGGTGGGGGGGAGTTGAGAGTGTGGGATGTTTGCTGAGTAAGCAGTGATGCCATCTGGTTTCACAGGGGAGTGGAACCACATGACATGTCTACCATGGTTTATGTTGAACGGCGAGAACCAATGGGCTCCTCAAGCATCATCTGCAGCACCGACTTCTTCCAGACTGAAGAAAACCACAAGCTACTTTTGGACGGGGTCGATGATTTTCAGTTACAAGATAACTACATGTTTGCCACAAAAACCGTGGTAAGTTGTTTTGATTTTTCTCTTTAAAAAAAATTATTCTTCCAGAGTTGGAACCCTGCCTCCTGGAATGAAACATATAAACATGCGCTGCTTAATTGCTGCGCTGGTTATCAAAGTGGAGCCATCTCAATGTTGGGAAGTAATAATTTGCATCTTAAGGTCAAAACCCAACCCGCTTTTATACGTTCACCATTTCAGATATAGGTAGTTAATGGCGCTTAATGAACGCCTGGTTAACGAAGGTTCACTATAACGAAGATTTCTATTTGTACCACTTAACAAAGGCTGCGTTCGCTATAATGAATGTTTATATACACTTTAAATCTTGCGGGCTTCTCGTGGGCAGCTTCTCATGGGTAGCGTCTCTCCCGGTTGCCCCCACAACACACACTCAGTCTTTAGCGGGCCTCAGTTAAGCTATGCAGTGCAGCCCCTCCCATATGGGAGGAGCTTAAGCGGCAGGATGCTTTGTGGCTTCAATAATAGTAAGTCGAGGACTGTCTGTATTTTATTGTTTATTGTTGTATTTACTAACATTTTAATATTGTTGTATTTAAAGTTGTGTAGCCTTCAATAGCAGTTATATCTACAATAGGCCTTCGCTAGTACAGGTTGAGCTTCCTGAATCCGGCAACCTCTGGACCGAGGCCGAGCCGGTTTTCAGGTATTTCCGGACTTCGGAACGTGTTTCTGATGTCCAAAGTCCGGAAACGCCTGAGCCCAGGCTCAGGTATTTCTGGACTTCTGAACGCCGGAGTGCGTCCCGAGTCCGAAAATGCCTGGGTCCAGGTTGTGATATTTTAGTGCGGTGACTGTGAAGACCTGGCATGGAGCAGGTAGAATTGGCGTTTTTATTCTTACAAGCTTTGTCACATTTCGGATTCTAGAACTCCGGATTTTGGTTTGTCAATCTGTACACCTAAAATGTTAGCGCTGGAACCGCTAGGAACTAAACTGATTTTAGCAGGGAGGCTCGGGTCAGGGCGGAGTTTTGGCTGCGGCCAAATGCAGTAATAGTTAAACTCTCACTTAACAAAATTTTCACTTAACGAAGGGTTTTAAAGTCTTTAACCCCCTAGTTTTTAATCCCTTCATTAAGTGGGATCTAACTGTACTAATTCCATGCTTCTATGCTAGAATAAAAAATGATTTAACAGTTCTGTGCAACATACTACAGCGACCAACTGGTAAGGATGTGACATTATTCCATCTAACCATTGCAGGAGAGATTAGCAATTTAGATTATAAATTAGCTAAATTCCTTCCACCCTTGTTCCTGTAATTTAATATGTATCCACTGTTATATGTGCAGCTTAACTTGGAATATCAATGTATTGTATAGTGGGAATGGTGCATTTAGTGCAATGACTACCAGCACTTGTGGATCTAATTTAATTTGATGTGATGGATACTGGATGTCTAGGTTGAATTGAAATATCCTCAATTTAGAACAACAAAACAACTTTGATTTATATATTGCCCTCCATGCTGGACGGCGTCTCGGATGCTTCAATTTATAAGCTCTTTGGGACATCTAGAAGATTATTATCAATCTCAAGGATTATTAAGAATGTTTCTTCTTGTCAAAAAGATGATTCTGCAAGCTAGGGAATGAAATCACCAAAACGGAAAGTTAATTTGCTGAAATTAACATGTTTGTTGTATGGCATTCAAGACTGAGGTGGATAGATTTTATTAGATAAGCGGAGGGATATGGGAGTTGAGGTACACATCAGACCTGATCTAATACAATGAATGGCCTACTCCTGTTCTATGGCATGGTGTAACGGTTCCATTTTCTATGTCCACATGTTGTGTTTAATGCACAGGAGATATTGTGCTAAGCAGAATAGTCTATTCAATGCATCTGAAGTTACTACATTTGTTCTGCTTCTGTCACTGAATAGACCAAATGTGTTATTTCCTGTTGATTTTGTGGTTTACAGAACCGGTTTAATCAGTGGGACTTCCTCCCTATCATAGCACCTGCACGCACACTATTAAATATAACCATTTGGTGCTTTTCCTGATTTGTGCTTCAGAAAACTATTGCTCAACGCAATGACAAGAAAACACTGAATCCTATTCGTTGGATCAAAACACTGCTTGCAAAAGATCCTTAAGAACCCAGAAATTAAGTAGAGTTAGAAAGAATGAGAGGGTGAACAATCTTAAAGTAATGAAAATATACTGCTATAATAATAATCCTTGCATTTGATATAGTGCTTTTCAAGTCTTCTAGACGTCCCAAAGTGCGTCACAGAATATACAAAAAAGAGTAAATTGACTATATTTGTGGGTGAAATGTAGAAACCATTTGTGCGCAGCAGTGTTCTACAAACGTTTGTAGATTGAGTGACCAGATTATTGTTGGTTTTTTTAGAGGGATTATTATTATTACTAGACATGTGGAGTAAAGAAACTTGCTCAAGGTTTCACCCTGCTGGCAATCAAAACCAGGCCTCTTGCTTGTGAGGTGATTGCTCTAACCACTGAGCTACAGAATATAGTGGATTTTGTTTTCTTTCTGCTGACACACCCACCACCATACTTACGAATCTAAACCAAGCCAAGAATTTCACGCAACCCACCTTCATATGGAAATCCCAGGGGTAGATTGTTGTAATGGAATGCACTCGCCCACCCCACCCCCCACCCCCTTTCTCTCCCTGGAGGAACGCATCCTGCTGAGTTAAGTTTGGAAAGTATTAGGCACAGGTTGGTAAGAGCCAAGGCCTGGGGGGCGCCCTGAATGTGCGTTGGAGTAACTGCTGGAGTTTAACCAGCTAAAGCTGCAAAGCTTACCATTGATATCACTGTCGAGCAAACTTTCCTGCTGCTTGTCGAGGTAGGACCACTCCATCCCCTAGGGCTTTAGCTTGCAAAGTTAACAGGAGCTGATTGGGATGAGTTCCAGCTCCTAGTTTACAGTCGAAAATGTTTTGGAAAACTAATGAATTTACTGGGTTAAGGTTTATTCATTGAACCTATTAGTAGGTATAATTAAGTTGTTCATTTTGCAAACAGAGTAGGTGATACTGCTGCTGTAGAAGTTTCAATAGAGTCAGCCAGACTGGATACAAGTTTTGTTCAGAGATTTGGAAAATAAATTCTCAATAATTTGTCCTTAAAGTGAGTGCGCAGACCCTTGCTCCTGCACAGTATGCTGTGTTTTTCCCCTCTAGTTAAATGTTTTTAGTCCTGGTATTCAAATATTTTGTTTAAAAAAAATTAATGTTGCAGCACTCCAAGTTACATAAGGAATCTAAAGCTTGCAAATATCAGTACAATATCTATAGGCTCCCCCCACCCTACCTCTGCGACCTCCTAACCCCCTAACAACATGCCCGATGCGAGCACTACAAGACCCAGAATGCTCATCTCTATACACAATGCACAGACCGAGGTGCAAAGCCGCCATCTTGTATTCATAGTCCTCGAATACAATATACAGGTATGCAAGGGGTGGGGGGAGAGAGACGGCTGTGGGTGGGGGGGGTGAGGGGGAGAGAGACTGCTGGGGGGGGTGAGGGGGAGAGAGACGGCTGGGGGGGGTGGTGAGGGGGAGAGAGACGGCTGGGGAGAGGGGGAGAGAGACGGCGGGGGGGGGGGGAGGGAGAAAGAGACGGCTGGGGGGGTGGTGGGGGAGAGAGACAACGGGTGGGGGGTGCGAGAGAGGGACGGTGGGGGTGGGGGGGGGGGGGAGAGACGGGGTGGATGTGATAATATACAGATAGATAGAGATGGGGGGGGATGTGAGAGAGGAGAGAGACATAGAGAAACACAGACAGAAAAACACAGAGATGGAGAGAGTGAGAGACACAGAGAGAGAAAGATATTTACCTCCTAAGAAGATAGGCCCCCGAATGCGCGCGCACCCGGAATGCGCACGCACCCGGAATGCGCGCGCACTCCGGTGCGTGCGCGCATGCGCAGTACGAAAAAACTGAAAATATCGGTATTTCGGTATATCTCGATATGAGCCAACCGATATATCCATATCCGGAAAATTCCCATATCGCCGTTCCCTACTGTCCACCACCTTGGAATGTCCTCCTGATGTGAAAGACGCTATATACAAGTGTAGTTTTGTTGTTTTAGTTGCAAGCCCTAGTTTTGCTTCCTGAAATTGTTCCTCACCGCACTTTCTTCCTTCCTTTGTCCCTGTAGGCTGCTAGTAACCTAATGAAGAAATATTTTTTGAGGGCATTGTGTCGCTATTTGTCTATGATTCTGAAGAGCTGACAAAAAACAGCAGCGATTTCCTGCCTTACTGTTTGATTCACTAATTCACTAATTAACTAATACTGTCTGTGTGAGAGCAAACAGCACTTGAATTTTTAGTTCAGTCTCTGATTAATGTGCTATCTAGCAAATCTAATCTGGAAAGATATAATTCAAAAAATTCTAAGAGCAGCTGAATGGATATCTATCAATGGACACCTCCTTCAGAGAGTTTGAGGTCTGATGGTTTAAGTGGCCTCTTGTGATGATTTTATAAAAGACAAAAATATTGCAGATGCTGGAAATCTGAAATAGAAACAGAAATGGCTGAGAAGACTCAGCAGGTCAGGCTGCATCTATGGAGAGAGGAGAGTGGGTTAATTGCTGACCTTTCATCAGAACTGGTGGATGTTGGAAGGGAACAGTTTATAAGGACAACAACAACAAAATGATATTTATAGAGCCTTTCACATCGGGAGGACATCCCAAAGACAAACTGAGATAGGGGTTGGGGAAAGAAAGGCAAAGGAAAAAATTAGGTGGAGGACAGGAATAATGAGATTACCGAGGTATTGATGATGCAACACAAAAGAATGTAATAGTAGGAGATTAGAGAATGAAACGATGTGTGTGCATCTAAGTCCTGAATGTTGGTAAAAGTTTCTTACAACAGCAAAGAAACAAAAGTCTGACAGTTAATTTGTTGACATAGTGATTTGCAGTTAAACTGGCTCCTAGCAACCTTGAAATGCACTTTAAAACTTTTGAAACCAATCCTATGGCAAAGGTTGGTACAGTAATGTGGCACGGGTTTCGGTTTACTTGAAGTGGTCAAACTGTTCTTTGTATTTTGGTATGCATTTCACAAGTTCCAAGGTAAATGAGAAATGTCTTAATTGACGCATTTTCTCCGAACATTAAGCAATTGTATTGTAGTTATTTAACCTTCTTTTTATCTGCAGTAAGACAGTGAATTATGTAACCCAGTCAGTGGTGTTTGATTTTCACCACAATAACAAATTGCATTTCTATTGCACTTTTCATGTCAGAACGATTGAAGTAAGATTATTTCTTTGTACTCGGGAATGCAAGGCCAGCTATGAAATATCAAGTGATTTATATTTACTCTATTTATTTTAGCTCTATAACATTCGAAGCACTGGGACTTATAATGGTTAAAAAATGGAAGAACATTTTATTGTACAGTCATGTTCAAAGTTCACAATTTAACGGATTTATTAAGCAACAGCAACAAAATTACATTTATTGAGCGCCTTTCAGTTCAGGAAGATATCCCAACAGTTAGGTCAGGGCCCGAGCGTCAGGCTAGGGGCAGTGGGATGGAGAGTAGGAAAGGGGGAAGAGTTAGGAAGGCAGCAGAAGGCCCGGTCAAGAGGAAGGTCTTGAAGGAGGAAAGGGAGGAAGCGAAGGGATTGTGGGATGGAGTTCCGGATTGTGGGGGCACAGAGGCTGAAAGCCCGGCCATCGATGGTAGGGCGGTTCAGGCGGGGGACATGGAGCAGGCCAGATCCTGCTGAACGAAGGGGACAGGCAGTCTGATAGGGAGATGCAGGTTGGAGGGCAAGTCCGTGAATGGCCTTGAAAGTGAGGACAAGGATCTTGAATTTGATTCTCTGGGGGATGGGGAACCAGTGGAGATGTGCGAGGGTGGGAGTGATGTGGTCGCGGAGACTAGTGTCGGAGAGTACACGAGCTGCTGAGTTCTGAATAATCTGCAGCTTGGGAGGAGCTGGGAAGGCCGACGAGGAGAGAGTTCCCATAGTCGAGCCTTGAAGTATTTCGGCAGCATGAGGGGTGAGGCAGAGGCGGAGTCTGGGAATGATGTGGAGGTGGTGGAAGGCCGTACCGATCATGGCGTGGATTTGGGGGATGAAGAACACTTCGTGGGAGGTCACAAAGGGGGAGTAGGTAGAGGGTGAAGAGGAGGAGGCCAAGGTCAGAGCCCTGATGAATGCCACATGAGACTGTGTGAGGGCTGAAGGAAAAGCCGTTGAAGGAGACAAAGTGAAGGCGATGTGAGAGGTATGACCGGAACCAATCAAAGACAGTCTTGAAGGTTGAGGTGGGAGGAGAGGCGGTGGAGGAGGATTGCGTGGTCTATGGTGTCAAAGGTGGCAGGCAGGTCGAGGAGGCAGAGGGAGCCCTGGTTGCAAATGGTCAGGATGTCGTTTGTGATCTTGACCAGAGCAGTTTCCGTGCTGTGGGCAGCGTGGAAACCCGATTGGAGGGGTTCATTGAGTGAGTTGAGAGGAAAGAGCGGAGCTGAGAGGCAACCACTCTTTCGAAGACCTTGGACAGGAAAGGGAGGTTGGAGATGGGCCGGTAGCTTGATAGCTGCGACATGTCAAGGGAAGGTTTCTTTAGGATGGTGGTGATAGTGGCAGTTTTGAGGGGAGTGAGAACAATGGCGGATGAAAGGGAAAGGTTAATGGTTTGGGCGATTAATGGGGTTAGAAGCTGGAGCTGGGTAGTGAGGAGAGGGGTGGGATGCAGTCCAGGGAGCAGGTGGTGAGCTTCCTGAAGGAGATGGTGGACATCTTTCAGTGGTGCACACCTGGTCCTTGAGTGAACGGAGGTGGGTGGTGAACTAGGGTATGGTGCAGGATGTGATAGGGAGATGCAAGTAAGAGTGTTACTTGTGGTGGAGAGGGTGTTGTGGAGGAGAGTGAGTGCGGAGGATGGATCAGTGTGGGAGGTGGGCCAGAGGTAGAGGTGTTCAGAGGACTCCAAGGCAGCAGAGAGAGTTTTGGGGGGATCTTCTTCCATGGGTAGAGGGGAGAGGAGTTGAAGGAGATGAAATGGTGGTCAGAGATGGCCTTATCAGTGATGGTATATCCGAGACACTGAGGCCTCACCAGTGAATGTGGGTGGCAGAGTGGATGTGGAGGGAGAGGTTGAGAGACGAGAGGAGGGAGGAGAATTCTGAGGAGGTGGAACAAAAGGGGGTGAAGTGGAGGTTGAAATCGCCATGGATGATGAGGCGATCAGAGGAGGCACGGAGAGAGGCTAGGAGTGAGAGGTCAGAGAAGAAGGTTGGGGAGGGTTTTGGGAGATGGTAGCCCGGGAGAATTTTGTGGGCGAGATGGAAGGAGTGGCAGAGGGTGAGGTGTTCAAAAGAGGGGAATGAGCCAGAGGAGTAGAGGGATAGGGCAAGTGGCACTCAAGTGCCACTTGCCAACCTAGAGTGTGGCCCTCACCACCGCGATTGGGGTGTGATGGGATGTATAGCTGATTGATGTGGCCTACGTGAGGGGGAAGTTGTCACCTGGAGGGATCCAGATTCCGTCAGAACCATATATCAACGTTCTCATCGAGAATGGGATCGTTGACAGCCAGGATCTTGTTGCAGAGGGAACGGACATTTTGGAGGCCAATGCGGAGGGAGCAGTTGGCAGAAGAATATGTGGGATGGAGGGGGGACTGGAATGGTCAGCAGGGAGGGTGGGGATGCGGATGAGAGAGGAGAGGTTAGCCCCCCGGATCTGTGTCCGGTGGTGGGGAATGGGGCAGTCGGTGTGGCTGCTGTTTGATCAGCCAACACCGAGTGCCACAGTGAGCCCGGCGAAGGGTTCTCAGGCATGGAGCAGAAGGAGACTGTGGAAAGGTTGAATGGGGGATAGGAGGTGGTGAGGGCAGAGAGAGAGCAGGGTAGAGCGGGAGAGTTGCAGAGAGGGGGGCATTTTAAGGGAAAGGTATAGCTCGGGTCTGGGGCAGCAGCCAAAGTGTACACACTGAGAGACGAGACGGCGAGTTAACGAGCCATGGTCAGCCTGCAGAAGGCTACAGATAGTACGGAGTGGGGAGAGAGGACTATTGGGGTTATTAGCAATGAGCAGCCTGGAGGGAGGGAGGGAGGGCGGGCGGGCGGGAGGGAGGGAGGGAAGGTGGGTGGGTGGGTGCTGTACCTGTGCACGGAAATGACAACAAGCATTTATATAGCCAAAACACAAAATACTACAGATGTTGGGAATCTGAAACAAAACAGAAGTTGCTGGGGAAACTCAGCAGGTCAAGCAGCATCCATGGAGAAAGGAAAAAGAGTCAACGTTTTGGGTCTACAACCCTTCATCAGAACTGGGGCTTGTTTGGAGGGAGAGGTTTCTTAAGGACGTTAAAAGGGGAGAGGCAGGACATGGAAGAAAAAGGAAAAGGAAAAAAGAGTGTGCTAACTGATGGGTTGAATATGTGTTAACACGGCTTCAGGGGGAGAAACAGAAGGGGATGGGTTTCAACGAAACTGAAGAGAAGAGGTGTTTAGTGATGATAGCGCTGCTTGCTCAGGATAACATCCCAGAGCGCTTGACGGTGGGGGAGCACAGCGCCGAGCCACGGAGAGTCGTGACGATAGACATGGTCAGCAGCTTGGGATGACTCCCCCAAGTGAAAGGCTTTATACAAGTATAATTGTCTTATTGGTCGAAGAGGAAAGTCTTCAGGCACAATCTGAAGATGGGAAGGAAGGAACAAAGTGGAGGCAGAGTTTCAGAGCATAGTGGCTAATAATGGTGTCCTTCTGTGCTGTATAATTATTTTGATTCTATTAAACATAAACTGTAGGAAATCTTGCTCAGATTTTTGGAAAGTGGGGTACGTGAGGGAGTCTTGTATGAAATCTGAATCCAGGAAATTATATGAATAATTGGATCCTTGTATAATGCCTTTAAGTACAGTAAAAGCTTGTTTATTCCTGACCCGATTCAATCGTAACTTCCATATAACCAGCACCTCCAAAAAAACGTCCCCATTCGATTAACCGGATCTTATCCAGCACAATCGTTGTGGCGCATTCAATGATTTGATTGTTTCATTAGAGTGGTCACAGATTTAAAATAGTTTCAAAGCGAAATAGAGGGGTGCTGAGGAGAAATTTTTTTCACTTAGCGAGTTGTTCGAATCTGGAATGCATTGCCTGAAAAGGTGGTGGAGGCTGATTCGATAACAACTTTTAAAAGGGAATTAGATCTTTATTTAGGGAGAACAGGCCTATTAGGCTATGGGGAGCGGGCAGGGCAGTGGGTTTGAATCGCTCTTTTCAAAGAGCCGGCACAGACTAGATGGGCCGAATGGCCTCCTTTTGTGCCGTAAAATTCTATGAATCTAGAGTATAGTAAGATTAGTTCTGAATGCTGCTGGTAGTCCCTTCTGGTCTTTCTTCTTAAAGGAGCACTCTCCTTTTTCTCTGTCTCCCTCTTTTTTTTCTTTCTCTCTCTCCCTCTCCTTCCTTCCTCTCTATCTCTCCCTCTTTCTATCTCTTTCCCTTTCTTTCTTTCCCTCTCTCTGACGGATATTACGTATTGCCTGTGTAGCCTGATGGGTTTATACACTGTTTTGGTGGGGTGGGAGAAGGAGAGCAAGGTCGGGAGAGAGAGGGTGGGAGAGGAGAGGGAAAGGGGGGCGGGGGCTGAAAGAGAGAGGAGTGGGAAGGGGAGAGAGAGGTGGGGGAGAAGAGGGGAGAGAATAGGGGGGTGAGTTGATTAAATTAGATGGAAAATGAGAGGAGTGGAGGGAGGTTGGGTTTGGAGCCATTGAGATACCTGACTAAGTTTGTGTGAGAGAGAGGGAAGGAGGGAGAGAAATAAAAAAAGAGGTAAAAATGTATCGCGTTAAGCCACTTCAGTCCGTCGTTGTACAAGTTTGCTTTGTGATTGTGTGCTGTGTTTATAGACTGCAATTGATATTTATTGCTTTATTGGTAAGTATCCATACAATATTCTGTTATTATTTTGTCTATTATTAATATAGTATCTTTAAAAAAATGTAATTAAATTTTTTAAAGTTAATTTTTTTTGTGTTGGGCTTTCGGCAGCTGGCCACCCGAATATCCAGCACGCAATACACGAATAACTGGCATTGGCCAAGTCCCGAGTGTGCCGGATAAACAGGCTTTTACTGTTTTTAGATGAAATTGCTGTAAATTAACTCCTGCCTAAACATCCTGCAGGCAAAGTTAAAATGGTGCTACATTGAGTCTTCCAAAGTTGAATCAACTAATCTCTGGTTTTGCAAACTCTTTGTTCAATTAAAGTTTAGAGAATAACGAAGGATATTATTCAACCTTTTGGCACAGTGGCAGCAATATGTAGTGAAAGCAAGTTTCAGCTAAGGTATCCACAGTATAATTAATTACAACAACAATAACAAAAAAAATTACACTTGCACAGCGCCTTCACATCAAGAGGAAGTCCCAAAGTGCTGAACAATCACTGCTTCAGGCCTGAGCTGAGGACTGGGGGGAGAGCGAAGGGGAGGATTAGGAATTGCCGATGGGACCATCGAAGAAGGAGTCTTGGGAAGGCCAACAAGCAGGGCATTTTCATAGTCGAGCCGGGATGTAATGAAAGCATGAATGATGGTTTCAGTGGCTTTGGGAGTGAGGTCGTGGTGGAGTCGAGCAATATTGCGGAGATGTGGAAAGCCAGAGCGAGTCATTGCTTTAATGTGGGGGATGAAAGACAGTTGAGGGTCGAACAAGGTTCCTGATTGGCTTGGTGAGGTCAAGTGAGCAACCATGAAGGTTGATGCTGCCAGTGCCTGATGCATGAAGGCGCTGGCGCGAGCCAATCAGTAGGGTCTCCGCCTTGTTGACATTGAACTGTGGGAAGTTAGCTCTCATCAAGGACTTGATGTCTGACAAACAGTCTGTCAAGATAGTAGTAGTCCTGGAGTCGGGGTAGTGGCAGAGAGATAGAGTTGAGTGTCATCCGCATGGAAGTTAACCCCATGTCTTTGGGTTGATGTCACCAAGTGGGAGCATGTAGATTTTGAAAAGAGGCCAAGAACAGAGCCCTGGGAGACGCCACAGATGACAGTGCGGGAGCTGGAAGAGAAGCCGTTGGAGGCGACAAAGTGTAGACAATGGGAGAGGTAGGAGTTGAACCAGGTGAGGGCAGATCCGCGGAGATTGAGGAGGGAGTGGTGTAGGAGGATGGAATATCGACAGTGTTGCAGGCAGTAGAAGACAAGGAGGCAAAGATAGCCCTGGTAACAGATGTTTAGAATGTCGGTAGAGACTTTGACCAGGGCTGTCTCCATGCTATGGGGAGCACAGAAGCCAGATTGAAGGGGTTTGAGGAGGGAGTGGCGGGAGAGAAAGGAGCGAAGCTGGGAAGCAACGACTCATTCCAGGGCCTTGGAGAGAAATAGGAGGTTGGATGATCGGGCGATAGCTGAAGAGTAGGGATGAGTCCAGGGAAGGTTTTTTCAAAAGGGGTGGGGGGGTGACAGCAGTTTATAGAGGGGTGGGAACAGTGCATAGGGAAAGGGTCATGAAATCAGTTAGGATGGGGGCTGAGAGATGGGCTGGTAGATGAGGAGAGCGGTGGGGATGGGGTCAAGGGAGCAGGTGGTGGGTATCATTTTACTGAGGAGAGCAGAAAAGGAGGGGGAGAAAGATAGGGTCAAACGTATATAGTTAGGGGTGGGAGGTGGGTGGATCCTGGGGGAAAGGTAGTGGGGATGTAGTGGAGGATGGTTGAACGGATCCCCTTGATTTTTGATTCAAGGAAGTCCAGCATTTCCTCGCAGTTGGAGCATAGGATGGGTAAGGCATGGGAGGGTGGGTGGAGAAGGCGGTTAGTGGTGGCGAAAAGGACTGGGATTGTCCTCCAAGATTAATTTGCAGTAATAAGAGGACTTCACCAATAATAATAATAATAATAATCCCTCCATTAAAAAAAGATAATAAATTGGTCATTTCAATCCACGACTGTCTATGGGACACTGCTGTGCTCAATTGACTGCCGTGTCTCGCCTACAAATATCCAGTCAATTCACTTTACAATATATTCTGTGAAGCGCTTTGAGACGTCTAGGGCTCAGAGGTGGCTGGTGTAGCAGTGGGATTTATGGGAATGGGGGAGGTGAGGCGGCGAGGGAGTCGAGGATGGAGGAGAGGGAACTGTGGAGGGAGGATAGAGAGGAGGATTGAGCAAGGGGAAGGGGTATGAAGTGATCCGAGATGGCTTTGTCGTTGATGGTGTTGTTCAAAGATGTGAGGCCCCAGGTGATCACCAACTCGAGCGGTTGGCCATGGATATAGGTAATAATAATAATAATCCTTGCATTTGATATAACGCTTTTCACATCTTATTGATGTCCCAAAGCGCTTCACAGAATATACTATCAAGTGAATTGACTGTATATTTATGGATGAATCGCGGCAGCCAATAGCGCACAGCAGTGTCCCAGAAACAGCCGTGGATTGAAATGACTAATTTTATTATTGTGTTTTTTTTGGACGGATTATTATTAGGCGTGTGGAGTAAGGAAACTTGCCCAAGGTTTCACTCTGACCTGCCTGGATTCGAACACAGGTTTCCCCAGCTTGGTCTCCTCAGCTTGCAAAACAAGTGCTCTAACCACTAAGCCACAGGTAGCGGAGTGGATGTGGAGGGTGAGATTGAGGGAAGTAAGGAGGGAGGAGATGTCACTGGAAGTAGAGAAGGAAGTTGGGAGGTGAAGGTTGAAATCGCCTAGGATGAGGAGGTGTTCAGAGCAAACGGAGAGAGAAGACAGGAGAGTGGAGTTATCTGAGAGGAAAGTGGGGCAGGGCTTGGGGGCACGATAGACTAGGAGGATTTTGAGGGAGAGACTGGAGAGGTGGTAGAGAGTGAGGTGTTCGAAGGAAGGGAAGGTTCTGGAGCATCAGGAATTGAACAATTATTAATCAGTTCTTTGATTTTAAAAATACAGTATATGTATATATATATATACTAACAATCCTTGCATTTGATATAGCACTTTTCACATCTTATCAACGTCTCAAAACACTTCACAGAATATACTGTAAAGTAAATTGACTGTATATTTGTGGGCGAAATGCGGTAGCCAATTACGCGCAGCAGTGTCCCACAAACAATTGTGGATTGAAAATGATCAATATTTATTATTGTGTTTTTTTGGGGGGATGGCTTATTATTAGGATGTGGAGTAGGGAAACTTGCTGAAGGTTTCACCCTGATCTGCCTGGATTCAAACACAGGTCTCACACTTGAAAGGCGAGGGCTCTAACCACTGAGATGCAGGAGCTCAGAAATCACTAGGAACACTCAGCAGGTCAGGCAGCATCTATGGAGAAAGGACTACGAAACTTCGTCAAAACTGCGGCATGTTGGGAGGGAGAGGCTTTTAAGGATTAACAGAGAAGGAGTCAAGGCCTCTACCCCATTTTCAATAAGGGAGAAAATGGGGTAGAGGGCAGGAGATGATGAGTTAAAGAGGTGTTAATGCTATTAAACAAAAGCGGGATTCCAACAAAATGTTAAACGAAGGGAGTGGGGGTGTGAAATTGCAAAAAGAACAGGCAGATCAGATGGTCACAGAAGAGGGGGTGGTGAGATGTTGAGACCTGAAATTATTGAAATCAATATTAAGTAGGGTCCAGCGATATGGCAATTTTCTGATTTAGATATATAGATGGGCTCATATCGAGATATACCGATACATCAATATTTTCAGGGTTTTCGTACTGTGCATGCGCACGCGCATTCAGAGGTGCGTGCGTATTCGAGGGTATGCACGCATTCGGAGGTGCGCGTGCATTCGGAGGTGCGCGTGCATTCGGGGCCTATCTCCTCAGGAGGTAAATATCTCACTCTCCATCTCTGTGTTTTTCTGTCTGTGTCCCTGTGTCTTTCTCCTCTCTCACATCCACCCCCCATCTCTATCTATCTTTCTGTATATTATCACATCCCCTCCGTCTCTCCCCCCCCCCCCCCCTTCTCTCCCCCCGTCTCTCCCACACCCCCCGTCTCTCTCCCCCCCGTCCGTCTCTCTCCCCGTCCCTCCCCCCCGCCGTCTCTCCCCCCCCCCCCCCCCGCTGTCTCCCCCACCTCCCCCCGTCTGTTCCCCCCCCCCTCACCCCTTATATACCTGTATATAGTATTCGAGGACTATGAATACAATATGGCGGCTTGCACCTCGGTCTGTGCATTGTGTATAGAGATGAGCATTCTGAGTCTTGTAGTTCAATGGGCGCACATTCCGATTTTTATTGACTTTTCGATATATCGATATTTTAAAAATGCCTATATCGGCATATCGATATAAAAATTATATCGGATATAACCGATATATCGCCGGACCCTAATATTAAGATAGATCTTCACTTAGAAAGATATAGGCTGATAAAGGACAGCCAGCATGGATTTGTTACAGGCAAATCTTGCCTTACAAATCTGATAGAATTTTTCGATGAGGTAACGGAATGGGTGGATGAGGGTAGCACAGTTGATGTAGTTTACACGGACTTTCAAAAGACATTTGGCAAAGTGCCGCACGAGAGGCTTATTAGGAAAGTAGAGGACACGGCATTAAAGGGACAGTGGCAGCGTGGATCCACAACTGGCTGCAAGGCAGAAAGGCAGTATAATCTATGTAGTGCAATTTTGAGGGGTGTGAGGGAATAGAGAGACCTGGAGATTTGTGTTAGTGACTCTTTGAAGGTGGCAGGACAGGTAGACAAAGCTGTTAAGAAGGCTTTATAAATAGGGGTATAGAATACAAAAGTCAGAAAGTGCTGACTAACCTCTATAAAACTTTGGTTAGGCCTCAGCTGGAGCACTGTGTCTAATTCTGGTCACTACACTATAGAAAGGATGTTAAGCCATCCATGTTTTAAAGCTGCGATAACAGCTTTTAAAAGAGAATTAGATCTTTATTTAGGGAGAACAGGTCTGTTAGGTTATGAGGAGAGAGCAGGTCAGTGGGATTGAGTTGCTCTTTTCAAAGAGCCAGCACTAGATGGGCCGAATGGCTTCCTTTTGTGCTGTAAAATTCTATGATTCTATGATAAGGCCAGAGGGCTGCAAGGTCCCTCACAAATAGATATGGTGTTGTTCCTCGAGTTTGCGCTGCGGTTCATTGGAACAGCATAGGAGACCGTGGATGGAGAGGTCAGACTTGCGAGTGGGAGAGTTGAAAATGGCATGAAACCAGTAGGTCAGAGTTGTATTTGCTAACAGAATTGAGTTGTTTGGCAAATCGGTCATCCAAGTTGCATTTGATCTCCCCAATGTAGAGGAGACCATATCGTGAGCAGCGGTAGAAAAAACCATGGTTGGGGCGGGGTACCTGTATACTACATTGGTGGTACAGGTAGTACATGTAAATCACTGTCTTACATAAAAACTGTGTTTCGGGCCTTGGACAGTGGTCTGGGAGGAGGTGAAAGGTCAGGTATCGCGCCTCCTACGTTGGCGGTGGAAAGAGAGCAACTGTTGGTGCCAATGGAGGCATTAATCGGAGTCGTAGGGAACAGACTCTTTGGAATGCTGAGAGAGGAGGGAAATATATGCTTCTCCCTCCTCTCGGGGTCACGCTGGAGGTGACGGGAATGGCGGAGAATCAATTTTATACATGACTGGTCTGTAGTGATGCTGTCATTGTCAACATCCCCCATTTTATGCAAACCTGTTTTGCTTTTGCATGAGTGCACATTCATACTTACACGATGTGTGTCAAAGAAGTTAATGAACCTTTCTGAACCTGCAACATGATATATCACATGCTAATGTGGGACTAAAGCACAGTGCAGAATGAAGTCACATGATTTTACATTTGCAAATTCAACCCCACTGGTATTTGGAAAGATGCTAACCCACGGGAAGAGATATTAGTTTTCACTGCCTGTTGAAGTAAATTAATTTGTGTGCTTTTAGTGATTGAATATTGCAAAACCCATCAGAGTATGAATCTTTTTGAAAATAGGCTTTTACAACAACAACAAAATTATATTTGTATAGCGCCTTTCACATCAGGATGATGTTCCAAGGTGCTGGATAGTTACTGCTTCAGTACTACCCAGGGTTAATTTAGTAAAGGACCAACAACAAACTACATTTGTATTGCACCTTTGAACTCGGGAGGACATCCCAAGGCGCTGGACAGTCAGGAATGTGAACCCAAGCAAGGGATTGAGATCAGGAGGGTTGGAGAATAGTAGTAGGAGGGTGGCTGATGGTGTGGTTGAAGAGGAAGGTCTTGAGACGTGTCTTGAAGGAGGCAAGAAAGGGAGCAAGGCAAAGAGACTTTGATGGACTTCGGGGTAGAAATATTGATGGCCTGACCATTTTGTAGCAAATTGATTAGTGTGGCCTATGCCAACTGGTTCAATGCCAAAATAAACTAGAAGTGTGCTCCATTTCTGATGTCATCCTTTGTAGCTCAGTGGTTAGAACACCCGCCTTACAAGCGTGAAACCTGTGTTTGAATCCAGGCATGTCAGGGTGAAAGCTTCCTTGCTCCACATGCCTAATAATCCCTTAAAAAAAACACAATAATAAAATTGGTCATTTCAATTTGTGGGACAGTGCTGTGCGCAATTGGCTGCTATGTTTTACCCCAATATATAGTCAATTCACTTGACTATATTCTGTGAAGCGCTTTAAGACGTCTGGAATACGTGAGAAGCGCTATATCAAATGCAAGGATTATTATTTGAGTAATTGTTTAACAAGCTTTTTTTGGATTGAGAAAAATATTGTTCAGATTTCATACAGTATCACTTTGTTCTTCAAAATAACTTAATATTTGAAAGAAAGGAAATCCCAAGGAGGCTTATTGTTTGGAAGGAAGCATATTAGCATCTTTAAGTTACACAAGGAAGTATTAGGCTGATGTTTGGCAACGGTTTAATCTCGGTGAAATAAACTAGTGCAACTTGAGTATGCAAATGTGACCTTGGTTGATATGTGAGTCTCCAGAATGCCATCCAGTGGTGCCTTGTTGGAATTTCTTCCTGTACAGTGTCAATATCTTGGCTTTATATATTTTTTAAAATATTGTATTTGATATACAGGTATCCCCCGATTTGCAACGGTTCTATTTACACTGTTTCAATTTAACAAACATAATTTTAAACACCTTTTTATCGATATACAACATTTGGTTTAGTTTTAACGACAAAAAAGTTTGGCGCATCTTTTTTGTGCATGCACAGTACATAGTGTATTTTGCGCTAAAATCGTAGTTGTATAGTGTATCCAAATGTTTGAACTGGCCAATAGCATGTCGCTACGTCGTTGTTTAAAAACTGGTTGATTTTGAAGCGACACCACGCCAAGTCAGTATTATAGAAATTTAACCAGTATTAAAGTACAGTACTGTACAGTTACCCCAAGTACCCCTTCTTGCCTATGTGTGTTGTTTTGTGTGTTATTTAGCAGCTTTAAGGTCTAAAAATTTTGTGAAAAGAACGCATCTCGGGTTATATAATGGGACCACACGGGAAACTGCGTTTTGATTTACGACATTTCGATTTGCATGACATTTTTCAGGAACGCAACCCTGTCTTAAATCAGGGGATACCTGTAGTGCCTTATCACATCTTCGAGACGTCTTATAGGATTTCACTTTATATAATGCAGAGTGAATTCACTGTGTTTTGTGGGCGATAACCTTTTAGTAGTTTTCAAATCTAATCCTAACTTCTTCTTCCAGAATCTTCTTGGGAGCCATGAGCATTCAGTAGTCCAGTTGTGGGTGTCCTATAATCGGAAACCTATGAAAGCAGCCCATTTTCCCACAAGGTACCGAATAGTGGTGAGTATTAACATAAATATCACAAGAATACATCCTTTGGTTAAAACCTAATGTTCTCTGATGCAAATCCAGTTTAATTGCAAAGTATTTTGTTGTTTGAATAGTCTGTCCTTAGCAAAAGTTGTAAACTTTAAGCGCTCCATAATACAACAACAAAATTGCACTTATATAGCATCTTTCACGTCAGGAGGATGTCCCAGATAGCTGAACAGTCAGGTCGGGATCCAAGTGAAGGGGTGGAGGGTCGGGGTAAGGGGAAGGAAAGGGCGAGGAGTTGGTGGGGCAGCCGAAGGTGCAGTCGAAAGGGAAGGTCTTGAGACTGGCCTTGAAGGAGGAAAGGGAGGAAGCGAGGGGAGGAGCTGCGGGATGGAGTTCCACAGTGTGGGAGCAGAGAGGCTGAAAGCCCGGCCGCCAATGGTTGAGCGGTGGACGCGGAGCAGGCCTGAATCTGGTGAACAGAGGATGCGGGCGGCTGAAAGGGAGACAGCAGGTTAGAGAGATAGGCGGAGGCAAGGCCGTGAATGGCATTGAAAGTGAGAACAAGGATCTTGAATTCGATCCTCTGGGTGACAGGGAGCCAGTGGAAACGGGCGAGGGTGGGAGTGATGTGGTCGCGAAGCCTGGTACGGGAGTGTACATGAGCTGCAGAATTCTGAATGATCTGCAACCTGTGAAGGGAGGAGCTGGGGAGGCCGACGAGGATTTAGTTCCCGTAGCCTGGAAGTGATAAAGGCGTGGATGAGAGTTTCGGCAGCGTGGGGGGTGAGGTAGTGGCGCACTCTGGCAATATTGTGGAGGTGGTGGAAGGCGGATGTGGGGGAGGAAGGATAGTTTGGTGTCAAACAAGATGCCCAGATTCCTGATTGGCTTCGAGAGGTGGAGAGAGCAGCCGTGAACGCTGATGTTGTCAGCGCCTGAGGTGTGGAGGCGCTGATGTGAGCCAATCAGGAGGGCCTCTGTCTTGTTGACGTTGAGTTGTAGGAAATTTGCCCTGGTCCAGGACTCAATGTCTGACAGATATGCAGCCAGTGGTCCTGGAATCGAGGGTTGACGCGGATAGGTAGAGTCCGCATACATGTGGAAATTTACCCCATATCGCGGATGATATCGCCTAGTGGGGAGAGTGTAGAGGGTGAAGAGCAGGAGGCTAATGATAGAGCCCTGGGGAACGCCGCATGTGACTGTGTGGGGGCTGGAGGAGAAGCCATTGGAGGAGATGAAGTGAAGGCGGTGGGAGAGATAGGATCAGAACCATTCGAGGACAGAGCCTTGCAGGTTGAGGAGGGAGGAGAGGCGGCGGAGGATGGGAGGTTGGAGATGAGCCAATAGCTTGATAGCTGCGAAGCATCAAAGGAAGGCTTTGTTAGGATGTGGATGATGGTGTCGGTTTTGAAGGGAGTGGAACGGTCCTGGATGAGAGGGGCAGTTGTTAGTGTTGGTGATTAGAGGTGCTAGAAGGTGGAGCTGGGTGGTGAGAGGGGTGGGGATGGGAGCTTCATTGAGGAGATGGTCTCAATGACTGAGGATGGGGAGATGGGGTTGAAGGTGTAGAGGGAGGGATGGGTAGGAGACAGCGTATGTGGGGGAGGTGGGGGGGATAGTGACCGCAGAGCGGATTCCCTCGATTTTGGTCACGAGGAAATCCAGCATCTCCTCGCAGCAGGAGTTTGAGGAGAGGATCCGCGAGGCGAGGCAGAGTGGACGGAGGAGATGGTTGGTGGTGGAGAAGAGAAGCCGGGGATTGTCCTTCGCCTCCAGGATTCCCTTGGAGTAGAAGGACAATTTGGCGGAGGATAGGGCGAAGCGGTAGGAAGATGTGAGGTCCAGCCAGATATGGACAGTGAGGCCGGATTTGAGCCAGGTGTGGGCCAGGTGTGGATTGAGTGTTCAACAATCCACACCTGGCCCTTGAGGGAACGAAGGTGGGTGGTGAACCAGGGTGAGGTTCGGGAGTAGGAGGCAGTTTGGGAAGTGAGGGGGGGCAAGAGTGTTGAATGTGGTGGAGAGGGTGTTGTTGAGCAGGGTGAGTGCAGAGAGTGGGCCAGAGAGAGAGGAGTTCGGAGGACTCCCAAAGCAGCGGAGAGAGTTTGTGGGGGGATCTTCTTCCATGGGCGGTACAAGATGGTAGGTTTGGGGGTAGAGGAGAGAGGGTTAGAGGAGTTGAAAAAAATGAAGTGGTCCTCTGTGAAGGGTGCTATATACAGTAAAAGCCAGCTTATCTGTGACCCGATCAACCGGATTGCACGACACCCTCCTGGGGCAATTCCCCATTCCAGCAATCGTGAGTATGCTCACTTCACGCATGCGCACTTATTAAAACGTACGAACTCTGGGGTTTTGCCGATCATTTTACTGAGTGTGCTGGAATCTTTATTGGTAAGTGTCTATACAATATTCTGTTACTATTCAGTATATTATTAATATGGTATTTTTAAATAAGTAAATTTTTTGTGTTGGGTTTTCGGCAACTTGCCGCCCGATTATCCGACACAGTGAATTAGTCGACCCCCCCCGGAGGGTGCCAGATAAACGGATTTTTACTGCAATTGTAAGTTGTTGTTTTGCTCCAGAGTGATGTCTTGGTCCATTAATATGCTTTTATCTTTTTATTTTATCACAATTATTTGCGTTTACATAGCATCCTTTACACTGGAGAGAGTTTAGGAACTCTGAGTACGTAATACTGTATTCCATAATCACCATGAAGCTGTACATTAGTTTTGACCAATTATTGAGACTTTAGTTTATTAATAATAGTATTTATTAATTCTAATTTTTATAAATGTACTGAATGGTGAGGTTTCTATTCTCAGCTTTTTCTCCCCATTCTCGCTCCTACCTCTGAGTCCACAGCCAGTTGTCTTACCATCTCCCTATTCCAGGCTGTACCATCAGGTTGCATTCTGAATATACTGGTGAGGCTTATATATGGAGTCCTTTAGCTCAGTGGTTAGAGTACTCAGCTTGCAAGCGAGAAACCTTAGGCAAGTTTCCTTACTCCATTACGCCTAATAATAATCCCACAAAAAAATAAAAATTGGTCATTTCAATCCACGATTTTGTGGGGACGCTGCTGTGTGCAATTGGCTGCCGCGTTTCGCCTACAAATATAGTCAATTAACTTACAGTATATTCTGCGAAGTGCTTTTAGACGTCAAAAGACGTGAAAAGCACCATAAAAAATGCAACTACTATTATTATATGAATGGATTGTGCATGACTGTTGAATTTAATCTTTGAACTTCTGTACTGTAAGATGATAGAACAGAATAACCATAATAATGATAGGTCAGAGTGTCAAGGGATATGGGACAAGGGCGGATAATTGGAGTTTTGGTACAGATCAGCCATGATCTTGAGGAATGACGGAACAAGCTCCTGTTCCTGTGTTCCTAACCGCGGTGAGCATGTTCAATGGCATCGTACTTGTAACCCGACTTTCTTTTGCATCCTCTTCAGGAGTATTATGTGGCTGATGCTTCAGAAGATCAGGTGTTTGTTTGCGTCAACCACAACAACAACATGACCAACCTTTACATCTCTGAAGCAGAGGGGCTGAAATTTTCCCTTTCTCTGGAAAATGTGCTGTATTACAGTCCAGCAAGTGCAGGGAGTACCCTGGTCAGGTGAGTGCATAAATTGTGCGAGTAACTAATTGTTTTTAAGCTTCTTATATATTTGCAGTTAACTTAACAATTGCAGAAAATGTATTTAGAAAATTGGCAAATTATGGATGGTGAATAAAGCGCACTGCAACACTACCCCTTGTGGGGAAGAAAACTTTGTTGTTGAATGAGTTAGAAAGAGCTGCTAAAGGTAAGCAGGCACTCCATTTTGGATTTTGCACAATTTATGTTCAATCTCTCCTCGTTTCAAAGCAGTTCACAGCTAATTGCTGCAAAGTCATGCACAGCAAAGTCCCACAAACAGCCATGGGGGAAATAACTTTATCCCAAGACGTTAATAATATGTGTTAACTTGAACTACTTTAAGGTGTTGCTACTTCCAGGCGTCCTATAAAATGCAAGGAATATTAGAATGACTTATTCCGTAGTGACAATCCAGCAATGTGCTAAGAGCCTTTTGCCGGTACGAGCTTTTTTTTATATAAAACTTTTGTCTCAGGTATTTTGCAAATGAGCCGTTTGCAGATATTCACCGTGTAGATGGACTGAGAGGAGTTTACATTGCTACACAGATGAATGGCTCTTACAGTGAGGAGAACATGAGATCAGTGATAACTTTCGACAAGGGAGGAACATGGCAACTTCTGGAGGCGCCAAATTATGACAGTGATGGTGTCAAAATTAGCTGTGAGGTAAGAGCCACGAAGTTACTAAACTTGGACACCCGATAGCATTGCTGTATGAGTTGTGAATTGCTGAGTTAATGCTGGATTAAGAAACTGCAGTGTCTTGGAATAAACTGTTTTTTCTTTCAGCAGAGGGTGCTGTTTTTGTTTTAAACCATACCTTAGCAAATGTTTCCGTTTTGCCATTGGTGGTTGCACTTTCATCTGCTTAGTGTGAAACTCTGTATTTCTCTCCCTCAACCCCCCACCACCCCTCCCTCCAGCTTCAAGCTCCACAACTGTCCCGAGCTCCGGGACGCTACCCTGCATGAAGGGCTATATATACATGAAAGTTGTTATTGCTGCTTTGATAGTGAATGTATGTTTCTCTTTTGCAGCTTCAAAAAGGGTGCTCGCTCCATCTGGCCCAGCGCTACAGCCAGCTAGCCAACTTCCAGCTCCGACGAATGCCTATCCTTTCAAAAGAGTCAGCACCAGGCCTTATAGTTGCGACAGGTGATTCTTTAAAGGACTTGATTGAGACCGGCCTGAATGTCCAGATAAATCATTGTGTTTCTGTCTTTAAGACCATAGAAATGTACAAGGTGAAAGAAAACCAAGGTCCACCTTTCACTACACTAGCAGTTGCATGGCCCTGACTGTTTCCTAACATAAAACTATCTAATTTATTCTTGAATGAATCAGCACTTTCTGCTTCCACTGACTCCTAGGGAGCCTAATTTAATAAATTAATGTCAAAAATTATCGGGTGGTGGGGAGGGGCTGGAGAAAAATATTTATCGCAATTTATCAGTAATTCTGTGCTGTAGTGAATGAAGCCTCACTTAAATTCACTATCCATGGGGGAAGACTTGCACCAAGCTTTCTGTAAGAATGCAGCTTCATCCACAAATATACAGTCAATTTTCCTACTTTCCTTCCCCCAAACACAACCCACTCCCCCCACTGCTCTGGTCCCTATCTCTTCTCCCCCCTTTCTTCCCTCTTGTCTTCTCCCTCCCACCCTGCTCTGGTCCCAACCTTGGGACGTTATATTCTGTGAAGCGCTTTGAGACGTCGATAAGATGTGGAAAGCGCTATATAGATGTAAATTTTATTAGAATTATTATTATTATTCACAGAATATCTGGAATTCCAAAAGCAGGGGGAAACTGAAAGGCCTTTTGGTTTCGCTGAAATTTAAGTAACTCAACACAAAGGAGTTTTACCTCTTGAGACAACGACAGAGAAAGCAGAGGATAAATGAATTTCATCCTATCATATTAGACCTGATGGTAACCAGTGATTTATGCCCAAAGGCGAGGATTATTTATAACTACCCTGTGAATTGCTATCTAATTGGATAATAAAACTATCCTCTCATGACTGTTATTTGCACCTTCCTCACAATGTGTTATTTCACTGCTACAGCAGTTGTAATTAGTCTTAGTCACAGCTCTGCAAATCCAAGTACATTTAGTTCTCTGGTTATTTGTATGGCGGTCAGCACACATCTGACTCTTCATATGACTCCTTAAAAAGCTTTTATACTCAAAAAGCTTTTAGAATTTTTAGGTGTGTTGGAACAACAAGTGAAATGATACAGGGTACAAAGACAATGGTAACTTAAGCAAATATTTGTGCCTTACGTGGACTGAACTGCAGATAAAACTAGAAAATGCTGGCAGTGCACAGCTGGTCAGTCACTCAGGTTGATGAGTGTGTCAACACAACATTAACCCATTTTTCTCCTTCAGATACTGATTGATGTTCTGTAGTTTTCCAGTCATTTCCGACTTTAGTTCTGAATTTGAGTATTTGTCAGATTTTTAATTTTTTATCTAAGTTGTGCATTATGTATAAAAGGATCCAGGTGTAATTTTTGTGATGCTTTCCCCCTCACACAGGTACCATTGGCAGAAACTTGGCAAACAAGCCTAATGTATATATTTCAAGCAGTGCTGGAGCTCGATGGCGAGAGGTAACTTTTGTCTTTGTTTACCTGGCTGCCATTCAGTTTGTATAACTCAACTTCACAACAAAACTGTGAACCTTTTTACCCACAAACTGTACAGTCAGTTCACTTCACCATATATTCTGTAAAGTGCTTTGAGATGTCTCAATAATATGAGAAGGTGTGATATCAAATGCAAGGATTATAACAAATCAACTAAACATACCGGGAAGGGAATTTGGAAACAGACGTTGAGGATATCTATCCTTGAACAACGAAAGGAACCAATTACATTTGTATAGCGCCTTTCACATCAGGGGGATGTCCCAAAGTACTGGAATTCGCTAAAGTCATTATTCAGCACCAGAGGTTAGAGCACAGAGGAATCAGTAGTAGCACTGAAATGGCCATTGTGGTTTGAGTTGGGGTACAAGCAGAACTCCCCAAATTACACAATAGATGCATCGATCGAGTGATGGAGTTTGATCCAGAGACAAGAATGAGCTGGAGAGATCTGTCTACAGGATTGTGCAGGCAATGTTTTGCTGGTTCCACACCTGTCATGAAATAACAGCAACAAAATTAAGGTTGAACCTAATGGAGTAAAGGTTCAGTTCATCTTTAATCAGTTTGCTACCCAAAGCTAGTTGGGTTGTTCATAACTCGTTGCTTGAGTTCCTTTTGCAAAACAAATCTCATATAATAGTTGCATTTAATATAGTGCTTTATCATGTAATTGAGAGTTCTCAATGTGCTTCACAGAATATATTGTATATTGTAAAAGGGTTGACTTTTTTTTGTGTGTCTGCGAGACCAATTGAGCACATCAATTTTCATGGGGCTACAATTCAATAGGGGGAACTCTGGTCCTTTCATATGTAAGGCGGGGGTTCTAACCACTACTGATAGGAATCTCACAAACTTCTTATGTCCTGTATCTAGGCCCTTCCTGGTCCACATTATTACACGTGGGGCGATCATGGAGGGATCTTGGTGGCAATACCGCAAGCTTACTCTACCACTAAATTGAAGTGAGTAAACTGAGGAATTGACTGTTCTAATCATAAGTAAAATGCTTCCGACTGATCAGGAAGAGTTTTATTTAGTATCTCACCTTTTTATGTATTCCTTCTCTTTCCCCTATCCACCCCCATCTTTTAATGTATATTTTGAGTGATTTATTTTTGCACAGATTACCTATTATAAATATTATGCTGTGCAGAATAGTATGCATCAGTTTTGTCGCAGCATCCGAGAGGTTAATCTGTGAATAATTTGATTTTTATTTTGCTGTAAAACAGATACAGCACTAACGAGGGGGAGACTTGGAAGACCTACATCTTCTCTGAGCAGAATGTCGTGGTATACGGATTGCTCACTGAGCCGGGGGAAAAGAGTACTGTGTTCACCATCTTTGGCTCTTACGCAGACAGCAGCCATAGCTGGTTAATACTGCAGGTCAACACAACCTTAGCGCTGGGTAAGTAAGTCCACACCCCAGTGCTAACCGTGCTGCCTAAGTGAAATCATTGTCTTGAGGATCATGACATTTTTTACAGCAAGGAGTCCATTCAGCTCATTGTGCCTGTGTCAGCCTTCTGAAAGAGCTATCAATCCGTTTAGTTACGCTGTCCAACCCCATGTTTTCTCTCCCTCAACCTTCTTATATTTTTTGTTTTTAAGTATTTCTCCAATTTTGAATTCAAAATTCAAAAGAACATTACTCATTAGAAAGCAGCAAATCTTTTCACCGCAGGATAGCATCTTATCGCAAGTTGATGAGCAGGATGCTGAGCTGGTGGGAGCTGGCCATAATATTCCAATCACATGAATATATTTGGTTGGTTTCAGCCTAATTCAGACTATTGATCCCTAATTTAGATTATGGGTCAGGTTAACCTGTTCCTATCACAATCCAATGTAAATGGAGATTGACAATGATATAATTTTATTTTTGTGTAGCTCCCATTGTCTGGCTGAGTGAATAATTGGTACCATTTGCTCCTGTTAAATTCATATTTTTGTTTAGATTGCACATTTCTCAATACCTAGCAACCTAGCTGTGTTGAATATAAACCTTTGCATGGAGTTAGTGGAGTACAAAAATTACAGCAAGTTTACCTCAAAACTCATATTCATCTGCGCAATCTGTGGGGTCCTGTAGTGTTTAGAGCACACCGATAACATGCGATAACAACAACAACAAAATTAAAGTTGTATGGTGCCTTTCACATCAGGAGGACGTCCCAAGGCGCTGGACAGTTACTGCTTCAGACCCGAGCTGAGGATAGGGGGAGGGAAGGCGGGGATTATGAGTTGCCGATGGGCCCATCGAAGAGAAGAGTCTTGAGGCAAGACTTGAAGGAGTCCAGGGAGGGGTTGAGGGACTGCGGGATGGAGTTCCAGAGGTTGGGGGCAGAGTGGCTGAAGGCTCGCCTGCCAATGGTTGGGCGGGTGGGTCGGGGGACATGGAGCAGACCAGAGCCTGCTGAACGGAGAAGGCAGGCAGGTTGGTCGGGGGATAGGAGGTCACAAATGTAAGGTGGGGTGAGGTTGTGGAAGGCTTTAAATGTGGGGATCAGTATCTTGAATTGGATCCTCTGGACGATGCAAAGCCAATGGAGTCAGGCAAGGATGGGGGAGATGTGGTCATGGAGTTTGGAACACTAGAGGACATGGGCTACAGAATTTTGGATTAACTACAGCCTGTGGAGGGAGGAATTGGGGAGGCCAACCAGCAAGGCATTTGCATAGTTGAGCCGGGATGTAATGAAATCGTGGATGAGGGTTTCAGCGGCTTTGGGGGTGAGGTAGTAGCGGAGTCGAGGAATGTTGCGGTGGTTGGGAAAGGCAGAGCGAGTCATTCCTTGGTTGTGGGGGAAGAAAGACAGTTGTGGGTCGAACAAGACACTTAGGTTCCTGACTCGCTTGGTGAGGTTGATTGTGCAACCATGGATAAGGCACTATGTCATACAGAAGGATTATTATGAATTAAAGGTGCTTTCCGTGAGCTTCCTCTCAGTGAGGACACACACTTTCGAACCTTGGAGAAGCAATGATTCACCATAGCCTGCATTCCTGCTGAATGTTTCTTTGAGAGGGAACAGTGGAATGTGCTGGGAGCTGGGTTGAAGCAGTGAAATGTCTGAATACAAGCATGGCACTTATATTGCACATCAGCCTGGCTCAGTTGGAAGCACTTGGCTTCAGGTTAGTCGTGTAGGTTCAAGCACCATTTTTTGAGATTGGAACTGAAACAAGCTGGCTTTTGGGATTTATGCATAGACTTGTGGAAATCAAGCTGCTTTCAATATTTGCAGATAAGAGTGATTATTGCAACAGGTTTTTTTTTAATGTTGCTTATTAGAGCCTGCATACAACAACAATAACATTTATACAGCGCCCTCCACGCAGGGCGTGTCTCAGAGTGCTTTGCGTAAATTGTTGTTGCTGTTATTCCTTTAATTGTCTGATGCTACTTAATTATGATTATTTGGAATTAATTGTCCCTTTTGGGGGAGGGAAATTTAATAGAAAATCAGATTTCCATTCTGCTTGGAAATGTGGCATTGATATTGCTGGATACTCAATGTGTAATGAGATTGCTTATGAGCAGTTAACATTTTCCTGCTTAATTGAATAACCGAACAATTGCATGCCATTGTAATGCCCCCTGCTAGCAGAAACACTAGAATCCACAAGTAGTGTTTGAATATCACAAATGAACAAAGTCCAGTACAATGGTTCTCTGCGTAAATTAACCTCTGACTAATTAAGAAAACTATTTTGTTCTACGTTAACTAAAACGTGCCGTATTTAATCCTTGTATGTGAAATGTTCAGGAGTGCCATGTTCGGAAAATGATTACAAGCTCTGGTCACCATCTGACGAGCATAGAAACGAGTGCTTGCTTGGCCGAAAAACTGTCTACAAGCGGAGGACCCCCCATGCAACCTGCTTCAACGGAGAAGACTTTGACAGACCCATTACAGTCAGCAACTGTTCCTGCACAAGACAAGACTATGAATGGTAATGTCGTCTATCAGGCTGTTCACAATCACTCATATAATGCAAGCACTTTGTCCCATTACCGCATCTAATAGAACAAAAACTTTGGGAAGTTCCACTAAATCTTGTCTGGGAATCACACACCTGAAGGTGTTGAAATTCAGCAGGGTAACTTTGTTTTTCACCCTGAAAGATTTTCTATTCACTCACAAAATACATATTCAATTCACTTTGCAATATATTCTGTGAAGCATTTTGAGACGTCTCGAAGACCCAATAAGGCCCTATATCACATTCAGTGATTATTATTTTTGTGGCAAACCTGAATATTCAGTGTTTACTTCTTCAGATGAGATTCAGTGTTCTCTTTCAAATACTTTTTACAAAGAAAAATAAAATCCTCTTGTTTCTTTTTAAGTTATTTAACTAAATGACATTCAGTTTCTTTCAACTAAATTTTTTGTGATTGTTTTCCTTTCCTTTCCCTTTTGTTATGTATTCTTAAAATGCACCTTCAAAAGTTAAGAGTTTTGTTTTGCCATAATTGTGTATTTATTTTATTATAAAAAATTAATTATTTTGCCTTCTCTCACTTTAGTGACTTTGGTTTTAAGATGAGTGAAGATTTTCAGACTGAGATCTGCATACCGGACCCTGAGTTTACTGGCAATGTGTACGCCTCACCTGTACCTTGCCCTGTTGGGACGACATACAGAAGGACAAATGGGTAGGTGCACAATAACAGCAAGGTAACCATCTACAAATTTTGGGTTCTACTGCTTCCCATTCCCCAGAGGCTAGAATTCAAACTGCTCATCCTTGGCTTCAAAGCCCTCCATGGCCTTGATCCTTCCCAGCTCTGTGACCAGCTCAGCAGGCTCCGGCTTGCTCCACATCTTGCACCCAGCCTGCCTCACCATCAGCGGTCAGACCTTCGGCTTCCTACCTTGCCTTACATCTATTTTCGGTTATAGAATGATTGGAAGGGCAGTACAACTCATGCAAATAGAGGAGTCATGTAGGTCGTCACTATAACAAATGCAAGGATTATTATTAAATATCTGAATTTCTTTCTCTTTTTTTCTCCCCCACCCCTCCCACAGTTACCGCAAAATCTCAGGAGACAGTTGCAGTGGTGGAGATATGGAGGCTCGTTTGGAGGGTGATGTACTGCCATGTGCTATGGGAGGTGAGACTTTGCCGCTGCTCTGGGCAAAGTGTTCTGGTAAAGATGTCCATTGCAACATTAGTGCAAAATGTTATTTTAAATTTTAGTCAAATTTTGCACTAAAACCTAAAATATGACTATTTTATGAAAACCAGAAGTTTTCCTGGAGTGAATTTAAGTGTGCAATCTGATCTGGCCCCTGCTGACTGATCACGTTTACATGTCACAGTAACTTTATCATCTGAACCCCACCTCCACAACCCTGCTGGTTTCTGGCTAAACGCAATCATTCTCCATTGGTGTGAAGTGACTTTATTTAGTGGGGTAGGAGATGGTTCCTGCACTCCACCAGAGTTGCGTCCTTTTTTAAACAGTAATGGTAGGTGCAAAACCAAAACCTTTTTGAAATTGGATTCCCACCACTTTCATTTGAAATGCAAGAGACTGATCACTTATTTACGTATGAATCGAGAGTGTTGTCCATGTCTGTGAAGAAGTTCTCTCACAATATAATCTGATTTTTAAACCTGCGTATTTATTTGTTTTTTGCAGAGGAGAATGAGTTTATTCTCTATGCTCTGAGGAGCTCTATCCATCGCTATGATCTATCTAGCGGGATAGATGAGAAGCTGCCACTTTATAATCTGTTAGGTGCCGTGGCTTTGGATTTTGACTATGAACATAACTGCGTATATTGGGCAGACATTGCGTTGTATCTTATTCAGGTAAGTGTCTTACTCCAGGGTATGGTAGGAATGTGCCAAGCACCTTTTTTGCATTTTTTTTGGTGTCTTGAGACTACACCCTCTTGAATCTGAAATGGTCAAACCCTGCATGCTCATCAAACAAATGACCACGTGTTGCATTTATTTAAAGCGTTTCTCATCAGGAGGATGTCCCATCAAATATGAAAGATTAAACTATGGAGAATGCATGTAATAATGATAATCTTGCATTTGATATCGAGTCCTTGAATCGCCTCAAAGCGCTTCACAGAATTGACTGTGTGTGGGTGTATATGTGGGTGAATCAACCCCAGGGTCTTGGGCTATTCCCAAGCCATTCTGGGTATTTCTCTACTTGTACCTTTGCTAATGTCTCTTTCCTTTCTTTATTTAGCGTTTGTGCTTAAATGGGAGCACTGGTCAAGAGGTAATAATTAAGACTGGACTGTACACAGTGGAAGCATTGGCTTTCGACCCCATCAGCCAGCTCCTCTACTGGATAGATGCTGAAGCCAAGAAAATCGAAGCAAGTTCAATGAACATTTTAATCTCAAAGTCTATAAAAATTAGAATAAGTTATATTCAGGGGGCTCCAACGCACGGTCGATCTGATTTCATCCGTGCCCCGCCCCACTATCTGGCCCACCAGCCAACTCGTCTATGTTATGTTACCTGGAAGGGTAACACAACAATATTGCTTATGAGACTCACAGATGTTTCTTAAAATAGGAATCTGCCCCTCAGCAACCAAAAGGCTGGATCACCTGGCATTAAATATTGTGTGCTCTATATTCCTGAGCTGTATAAATGAGGTATCCGGTCAAAAAGACTGGTCGTTGATTAATAGCACTATACTGCACCTGATCATATCTGGGATCTTGCAAGCAAGAAACAACACATTCTTTGGCACTGTTTGCTCTCTATCTATGTATAGAATATTCATTAAAATAATAATAAATGCACTTGCATTTCATATAGCGCTTTTCATGTCTTCTAGACGTCTCAAAGCGCTTCACAAAATATACTTTAATTGACTGTATTTGTGGGCAAAACGCGACAGCCAATTGCACACAGCACTGTCCCAAAAACAATCTTGGACCAGATTTTTTTTTTTTCTCTTGCGGGATTATCGGTCGTGTGGAGTAAGGAAACTTGACGACAGTTGCGCCCTGCCGAGCGAAATCTGAAATTGATAAAAATGAAATTGATATGTGTTGGAATTGTACAGCGGATCAGATGCGTTTTTCAGTCCTTTACTCCAATCTGCAAATTATTTTCCTTAATTTAATAATAATCATAACAAAGAGGTTGAATCTGATCCTTCCCACCCTGCTCTTGTCCTACCTAACTGTACAGCGCCTTGGGATGTCCTCTCGACGTGAAAGGCACTATATAAATGTAAGTTTTGTTTGTTTGTTGTTGTTGTTTGAATCATGATACCAATCTAATCTGACCAAGAATCTCTTAGAACCTTGGACAGGCACCGGCAAAAGCAGAAGAAATAGCAGTTCTGAAAGATTTCAGATGTTTTATATTTAGCTACTGTTTCATTTCATTAGGTTTCAAACCCAAGTGGAGACCTGCGCCTTACTCTGGTGAATTCTACCACATTGGATCATCCAAGGGCTCTGGTGCTCATCTCTGAGAAAGGGTGAGTGTATGCAGTTCAGAATTGACTTAAGGAGTGTGTAACATGATGCGTCCTAAAAAAAATCCTGAAGTGTTTGCGTATATATATATATATATATATATATATATCTAGAGAGAGAGAGAGTACAATATGACTTTGTCAATTGTCCCAGTCAGTGGGCAGTTGCCACTTTTGTTAGCCAGGCATTTACAAACAGGAAAGGTTCAAAGAAATTGATTCTCTCACGTCTAAGTGAAAGACAAAGTCTCAAATTAGTCTCATATCAAATTTCCTGCCTGCAACTTCATTTCTTTGAAACTCTGCCTTGCAAACGCAAGAGGGTGCTGGGGTGTTCTCATGGCTGGACATGACAGGTAAAATCCCACGTAATGTCGTAGTTTGGTTCTTGAAAAGTGAGACTTTAAGCGAAACGACGTTAAGCAAATGCATTTTTCCCCACAAGAGTGAATGTAAAAATTGAAGTTAGGTTCAAAATGTTCTAAAAAAAAGATAATACTCACTCGCTGCCGGTCTCACTCGCTGCCGGCTGGCGCTCACTCTCTCCCCGCCGGCCTGGCTCGCTCCCAGGTCTTAGCGCCGTCGTGCCCCCTTTAAACCCGCTGACAAACACCTAATAGCGAACGTCGCAACATTAAGTGAATATATCTTCCCAATGTATCAGCCACGTAATGATGAAAGAACGTTAAGCGGGGTTTACTTGTATCATGCTTTTATGCCACCCAGTGGCTTGAGCCAATATCGCAGGCCCTTCAATATTAATGTGCTTTTCAAAACATAAGAACATAAGAATTAGGAGCAGGAGTAGGCCATTCGGCCCTTCGAGCCTGCTCCGCCATTCAATAAGATCAGCTAACCTAACTCTAAATACCTAACTCTAATTACCTGCCCTATTCCCATATCCCTCTATTTTTCAAAAATCTATTAGTCTCAGCCTTGAAAATGTTCAACGACTGAGCATCTGCAGCCTTCTGGGTAAAGAAATGTTTCCTCAATTCTGTTCTAAAAGGCTGACCCTTAATTTTAAGACTGTGACCCCTGATTAGATTCTCCTACCAGGGGAAACAGTCCCTCAGTGTCTACTTTATCTAGCCCTTTAAGAATCTTACATGTTTCAATAAGATCCCCCCTAATTCTTCTGTATTCTAGAGAATACAGCCCTAGTTTATTCAACCCATCCTCATAGCTCAGTCCCCTCATCCCAGGAACTAACCTAGTGAATCTATGCTGCACCTCCTCTAAGGCAAGTATGTCCTTTTTTAAATAAGGAGACCAAAACTGCACACAATACTCTAGGTGCGGTCTCACCAAAGCCCTATACAGTTGCAGCAAGACTTCCCTACTCTTCTACTCTAAACCTTTTGAAATGAACGCTAACATGCCGTTCGCCTTCTTAGTTGCTTGCTGCACCTGCAAACTAACTTTTGGGGACTGGTGTACAAGAACACCCAAATCCCTTTGAATACTAACACTATCTAACTTCTTCCCCTCTAGAAAATAATCTATTCTTTTATTCTTGCTACCTAGGTGAATAATTCACACTTGCTAACATTGAATTCCATCTGCCACCTACTTGCCCACTCCCCTAGCCTATCTATATCTTGTTGCAATCTTTTTGCATCATCCTCAGAGCTCACTCTCCTACCTAGTTTAGTGTCAATTTAGACACATTTAGACACATTACATTCAATGTCCTCGTCCAGATCATGATGTAAATAGCTGAGGCCCAAGCACTGATCCTTGTGGCACTCCACTAGTTACATCCTGCCAATTCGAGAATGATCCATTTATCGCTACTCTCTGCTTTCTACCTGTTAGCCACTCTTCTCTGCATGTTAATATGTTCCCATTAATCCCGTGGGCCTTAATCTTGAGCCTTTTGTGTGGCACCTTGTCAAATGCCTTCCTAAAATCCAAATATACCACATCTACTGGTTCCCTCTTATCCAACCTGCTGGATACATCCTCAAAAAAATCTAAAAGATTAGTCAAGCATGACTTCCCTTTTGTAAAGCCATGTTGACTCTGTCTAATCTTTTTATGATTTTATGATCCGAAACTTCCAAAAGGAGACCATTTCACTCACTGTGTATGTCCCACCACCTGCTCCCTAGACCTCAACCCCAGCCCTATCCTTACTACCCAGCTCCACCTTCTAGCCCCACTAACCGCTGACACTATTAACTTGTCCCTTCTATCTGGCACAGTTCCCACTCCCCTCAAAACTGCTACTATCTGCCCCATCTTAAAGAAACCTTCACTTGACGTGTCGCGGCTCTCAAGCTACCGGCCCATTTCCAACCTCCCTTTCCTGTCCAAGGTCCTTGAAAGAGTGGTTGCCTCTCAACCCATTCACTCTTTGAACTCCTCCAATCGGATTTCCATGTTGCCCACAGCATGGAAACTACTCTGGTCAAGGTCACAAATGACATCTAGACCGTCTGCAACCAGGGCTTCCTCTGCCTCCTCGTCCTTCTCAATCTATCCACCGCCTTTGACACTGTGGACCACGCAATCCTCCTCCACCGCCTCAACATTCAAGGCTCTGTCTTTGATTGGTTCCAGTCATACCTCTCACACTGCCTTCACTTTGTCTCCTCCAACAGCTTTTCCTCCAGCCCTCACACAGTCTTATGTGGCGTTCCCCAGGGCTCTGACCTTGGCCCCCTGCTCTTCACCCTCTACATGCTCCCCCCTTGGTGATATATCCCGCAGACGTGGGATAAATGACACCCAACTCTACCGTTCCATTTGCACCTTCGACTCCAGGACTACTGGAATTCTGACTGCGAGTCTGTCTGACATTAAGTCCTGGGCTAGGTACAACTTCCTCCAGTTAAACGTCAACAAGACAGAGGCCCTCTTGATTGACTCATGTCAGGTAGCATCAGCATCCAAGGCTGATATCTCCACCTCTCGAAGCCAGTCAGGAATCTGGGCGTCTTGTTCGACCCCAAACTGTCCTTCGTCCCCCAAATCCGTGCCATGACCGGTACAGCCTTCCACCACCTCCGTAACATTGTCACACTCCGCCACTCCGCCACCTTCCTATACTGACGAAACACTCATCCATGTATTCATCACATATAAGCTTGACTACGGGAACTCTCTCCTCGTCGGCCTTCCCAGCTCTCACTCCACAAGCTGCAGATTATTCAGAACTCTGCAGTTTGTGTACTCTCCTGTAGCAGGCTCCATGAGCACATCACTCCCACCATCGCCTGTCTCCACTGGCTCCCCATCCCCCACAGAGTCGAATCCTCGTTCTCACTTTCAAGGCCATTCACGGCCTTTCCCCCACCTATCTCTCCGACCTACTGTCTCCCTATCAGCTTGCCCGACCCCTCCGTTTAGCGGGCTCTGGCCTGCTCCACGTCCCCCACCCGAACCGCCATACCATCGGTGGTTGGACTTTCAGCCTCTCTGCCCCCACACTCTGGAATTCCGTCCCGCAATCCCTTCACCTTTCTTCCTTCAAGGCTGGTCTTGAGACCTTCCTCTTCGACCGTGCCTTCTGCTCCCCTCCTAACTCTCCCCCCTCTCCTACTCTCCTTCCCCCTCCCCCGACCCCACCCCACCTCCTCGGGTCCCGACCTAACTGATCAGTGCCATGTTACGTCCGCCTGACGTGAAAGGCGCACTATAAATGTAATTCTGTTATTGCCACTAACTGTTCCTTTATTAGGAATCCCACATGAAAAAGCAGTTTGACGTATTGAAGTAGATGTATAAAATAGATGTGACATGTGTTGCTTTCTCTTCAAATGTAATTATTGTGTGTGAGGTTTTGTATTTTTGTTTTATTTGTAGCCTGATGTTCTGGACAGACTGGGGTGACAGTGCTGTAGGCATCTACCGAAGCAATATGGACGGATCCAGCATCAGTCGGATTGTCACTTCTGGTGTTAAATGGCCCAATGGAATTACTGTGGACGAATCGTGGGTCTATTGGACTGAGGCTTTTGGTGACCGAATCGAACGGGCAGATTTCAGTGGTGGTCAGAGATCTGTACTTGTACAGAATCTGCCTCACCCGTACGCCATTGGTGTCTTCAAGGTAATGATTGGGTCCTTGCTGCAATGTTATTGTTTGTATCTATAAGATGCAAAATCCAGTATAATTCAGAATTTTTAAATAAATAATAATACATGCATTTGATACAACACACCTTATCATATTTTTGAGAAGTCGGAAAACGCTTTGAAGAACATACTGTAGAGTGAATTGATTGTATATTTTGTGGTTGAGACACGGCAGCCAATTGCGCGCAGCAGGGTTTCACAAACAGTCTAGAGTTCAGTCCACAAATTATTTTTTATTTGAAAGGTTTAAAACTGTAAAAGTTATCCGCCAATTGACTAATTACCGGGTTCCTATTTACTGCCCGATGAACTGAGGCGTGCGGATTAGGAAATGTTCACAAAGTTTCACCCTCCCAGGGAGTCAAACCCAGTTTTGCTTGCAAAGCAATTGCTCTAACTACTGAGTTACAGTGACCGTTCGATTCAGTCAATATAGATCTCAGTCCAATAGACTGTACTATAATCATGATTCATATATTGAATTTCACGTCCTCCCGACGTGAAATGCACTATTGCAAATGCAATTTTGTTGTTGTTGAATCCGACAAGGAACTATTCCTTTGTTTCACTAATGACTCTTGCTTTGATCTTCATTTTGTCAGAATGAAATCTATTGGGATGATTGGTCACAGAAGAGCATTTTTAGGGCTTTCAAATATGGCGGTTCAGGTGTGGAGACTTTGTTGACCAACTTATCTGGAGTCATGGATATGAAGTTGTTCTACAAGGGAAAGTCGTCAGGTAATGTCTTTTAAAAAAAAAAAAAAATGTTTTTAGAAAAACTTACTATTTCTTTAGAAAGCAGTCACTCACTCACCAACCAGTTGTGTTAATCTTCAGTGACTGCCTAATTGTCTTTTACGGTATTAGAAGCGAATGCTGGATTGCACCAAGTTAGCACAATTAATTGTGCAGGTCTAGGTTGGTGGTACAAAATGGATAGATTTATTTTAGGAAATCATATCTCAGGATACAGTGTATAGTTTAGTACATGTTGTGAATGCAACTGCCAAGATAGTGAAAGGCGAATGAGATGGATCTTAGTCTTCCTTCATCTACCAATTCTTGTGTTTTTATGCACAAATTGACTCAACTAATGCCATAAGCGATTGTTGAGGAAATATTTGCTACAAGTCAAATCATGATCCCTTTTCCTTGATGGCCAGGATGCCCATCAAGTCTGTTCCTGCCACAGATCACATGTAATGTACTTTGATGCTTATTTAAGTCTCCTGAAGCAATGTTTTGGAGAATGTGTATACCCACTTCCCCCCCCCCCCCCCCCCTTCCCCCACCCCTGTTGGTTTGGAGGTTGACTAAAGACAGTTGTGGTGCTTTTGCTCTTGTGTTGTGTTCTAATGTTATGCAATCCTTCACTCAAACGTTTAAATCATTTTAATGCCTTTCTCTTGGTCTCTTCATCCAAAGTCTCAACCTGGATATATCAGTAACTCGCAGAATATTCTTATTCCCTTGTAGCTTTTTGCCCTTTAATAATGTGTATTTATTTATTTTTGCAAGGACAAAATGCGTGTTCAGGGAAGCCGTGTAGTTTGCTTTGCCTTCCTAAGCCAGGGGGTAGGAGGTGTGCCTGTCCTGCAGGAGTCAGCAGCAACATTTTGCCATCTGGTGACGTTCAGTGCAAGTGCCCACCCAACTACATACTCAGAAATAACACCTGCACAAGAGAGGGTAAGTGTCTTTACACACCCAGTGATACAGTGGGCCGCCAGTTGGATTACCCTGGTCTAGAGGAAGCCTTGCAATACGAGGCTGGATCCTAGCTAGTGGTGCTAGTTATATTTGTGTCTGGTACATATGTTACCAGACCTATTGCTGACTGGTAACATGTAAACCAGTTTGAAGGCAGAGTTACAGCTTATACAGTGCTTTTACCAATGGTTCTGGTGATAATGCTCTTCTAACTATGTTCCTCTCTCTGTTGCTGATTTTTCTCTGAGAGCTCGCACTTGGCTGTTTTCATGATTTGTATCTTAAATGTGGACTTATTTTCATCTAGATGTCAGCTGCCTGCCTAGCCAGTATAGATGTGCCAATGGCAAATGCATCAGCAGTATTTGGAAGTGTGATAATGACAATGACTGTGGTGATTACAGTGATGAAGGAGATTGTCGTAAGTACCATTGAGCCTGGTGTAAATGCTATAATAGCAGGTGAATCCATGACTTTGTGTTCAATATAAATGTGTAGGAACCTGCGGAAGGAACCATTGCTAGTTTTCTTTAGCAGGACGCGTAAGCCATGACTGGAAGCCACGACGACATATTGGGCAGGTTTGCTCACAGGCTCAAATAGTCGCTGATTAGGATAATAAAGATATGGAGCTTTCTGCGCATATAGATAGCAAACATTCCAACAGCCAGCCACAGAAACTCAAACTAGCCTGCCTCTCACTGGTCAGCTCTCCTGCTGTCAACAGCTGTTCTGTAGTATAAAACCAGTGTAAATCCTTCCCAAACAGACCACATTGTGGTTTTGTTCCTACAGAATAAGTGGCTCAAGGAGACTTTTTTTTAAAACTTGAATTGACATTTTCTTGCTTTGGAATGAACATCTGAAAAATACTGTACCAGCTATTCGGGGAGTGTGAAGATTAAGGGTCTCTTATTTTACAGGTTTCTGTCCTAGCCTGAATGTTTCCTGCCATGTGGAGGGATGTACAGTGCATGTTAGTTGGTGCAGTTTTTATGATTTTTATGATATGCATTTTGTCTCCTTTTTCATAGCAACAACATCCTGTGACCTGAACTCTCAGTTTAAATGCCAGTCTTCAGGGATGTGCATACCTCTTTCATACAGATGTGATCGTGAAGATGACTGTGGGGATAACAGCGATGAGGAGCAATGCTGTAAGTGAGCCACCTACTCATAATAATAATCCTTCCATTTGATATAGTGCCTTACCATGTCTCCGAGACGTCTCAAAGTGCTTCACAGAATATTGGTCACTCAATCTACGACTGTTTGTGGGATACTGGTGTGTATAATTGGCTGCCGCACACAAAATATCTACAGTCAGTTCACGTTACAGTATAGTATGTCCTGTGAAGCACTTTGAGAGTCTCGAAGACGTGGTGAGGCACTGTATCAAATGCAAGGATTATTATTATAAAAACTTTCAACTATTCACTCTGATTTTTTAATAAAAAACCTGCTCCTCGGTAACCAATGTTTTAAAAAATATTTCTTTTTACTAAGCTTTCCTGCACAGTGAGTCTTTCTCCAACAGATGGCAGGCAGAGACCTCTTACCTTTTCTGATTGAATGATAGTGACTAACTAGCTGGAAGGGGTTTATATGAGCTGTGTGGGATGACCTGTTCCTCTGTTTGACTGGGCAGCATTTGGCAGAGAGCACTAACTCAGATCCCGAATTCCTAGTGTGGAGAATTATTTGTGCACAAATGTAAAGAAAGCCTCTGTTGTCCAGTCTCCCATTATATCCCAACTTGTTTTGCTGAGGTCTGAAACAATAAAATTATGTACTGTTTTAATTATTTTCTTTTTTTTTACATAATCTGTACTTTTTGCAGGTACATTATCATTTAATGCACATGATTTGGAAAACACAAAAATCCTTGCATACTGTCAATTCCTGACCTTACAATATTCAGTGGGGGCTTAATATTGCTCAGATGTACAAATGTCAACTTTTTTGTTCTTTTTCTTGTACAAAGGTGGTGAAATACCCTGGCTTTGTGTTCCTACTGTACATTGTAATGGATTGGTTGCCTCCCAAAGTAATTTGCTAGCCCCCCAAATAAAACTTCTAATGATCAACATAGCTCCACTAATGATCTGTCGCCAGTTCACTGAGTGCCATAAACAATGTTGTGATCCAGGGTTCATTTTTCAGCCTGTTGATCAACTGCAGCTTTTCTTTTTCAGGATTACCAATAGTGTGTTTAGTAGTGAATTGCTATCCAAAGTATTAGTAACAAAAGAGCTGATACAGATCTGGTTGATATAGAAAACTACCACAGTTCTCCTTTTTTCAGCCAAGCTTGAGTGAGAAGTTCACACGCCGTAAGATTATGCAAAATCTTGGGAATTGGCAGGGTCGATTCTTTTTTCCTTCTCTTTCTCTCTTTTCTCTCTTTCTCTCCTCCTTCCCTTCTCTCCCCCCACTCCTCTCTCTGGATAAGAAATACAAAGTTTGTAATTTTGTTTAAAATTGTTTTTCCCCCCTCCTTCTTTGCTAGCTATGAACCATTGCAGGGAGGATGAGTTTACCTGTGCCAGTGGAATGTGCATTCGCTTCTCTTGGAAATGTGACGGAGATAATGACTGCCGTGATTGGTCGGACGAACTGAACTGCACTTGTAAGAGCCAGAGTTAATGTAGTTTGTAATAGTGGTAGCTTTTCCTGCCTTCCTTATTCCACTACTTACTATTAATAATAATCCTTGCATTTGATACCACACCTCAAATTTTTGAGACGTCTCAACGAATATTTAAGAATAAAGTGGATTGACTGTGCATTTTGTGGATGATATAGAATCTTCTGAAAACCTAACTGAATTTGTAATCTATTTGTTACCTTAAATAATTTTTGCAAGTTACAGTTTTGGTTGAAAGCTTCTTAAAGGTTTATCTGCTCCATTTAAAGATCTGAACAAGGCCAAAATTTGCATTACAAAATACATAAATACAAATATTTTTATTATTATTTGTTTTCCTGCTGCCCAGTGCAACCAAACTGACCATAAAGAGTTAACATCCAGAAGTTCTGAGAATATTTGTTTAAGACTTGGAAGTATTTCATAATACTAATCGCCTTAAATAGCAGGTCATATTAATGCTTGATTTGCTTTTGGCAGAAACAGCATAAAATTCCCAGTAAGGCACACAGGATGGCCTAATTTCGTAGTGGAATATCGAGGTGAAGTTCTTAAAATCTAACCGTGAGAGATTCAATTTGTTTTCTTTAGCTAATTCTGCTCTGTGTGCAGAAGGTAAGAAGTTGTAAGTGAGTTTCTTTGAAGGTGGATTCCTGTCATGGGTTAGGTAACACAGAGTAGTCTGGAGATTACATTTTTTTAACCTCAAATTTGCAAATACAAACCTATTGTGGAGTTGTGTAGAACACTTGCCTTACAAGAGGGATCAATTCCTCGGCAGAGCGAAACATTATGCAAGTTTTCTTACTCTACATGTCTATGTCTACCTCAAGGTAAGTAGGAACTCGGTTGATAGTTGATTAGCCGATTGCGTTCCCTTAAAAAATTAAGGGTCACTCAATCCACGACAGTTTGTGGGACACTGTTGTGTGCAATTGGTTGACACATTTCTCACATAATATGCAGTCAATATGAGTCTCAGTTGCTTTGAGACAACTTCAATAACAACAACACAATAGTGTTGTATAGTGCCTTTCACATATCAAATGGAAGTATTATTATTGATTAAAAGGATGGAATTCATCTTGCCTCAAGTATAGCGATCTTATATGTATGTTCAGTAAAAGCCCGTTGATCCGGCACCCTTAGGACCTGGCCAATGCCGGTTACACAGCATGCCGGATATTTGGTCGGATATCGACGCAGAAAACCCAACACAAATGTTTTTTAAACATACCATATGAATAATGGACTAAATAATAAAAGAATATTGTATGGATACAGTACTTACCAATAAAGCAGTAAATAATTACAGTCTATAAACATAGCACACAATCACAAAGCAAACTTCTACAATGGCGGACGGAAGAGTTTTTTCATCTTAAAGCGGCACTGTTGGTTTTTCCTCTTTTTCTTTCTCTCCCTCCTTCCCTCTCTCTCCCTTTCTCACATACACACTCAGTCAGTCAGTCTGGCATCTCAATGGCTCCAAACCTAACCCCCCTCCACTCCTCTCATTTTCCATCTAAATGAATCTCTCCCCTCCTCTCCCCCACCCCTCCCCCTCTCCCACTCCTCTCTCCTCCCACCCTCTCTTTACCCCCCACCCTTTTTCTCCCTGCCTCTCTCTCCTCCCACCCACCCCCCACCAAAATAGTGTATAAACCCACGATATAGTCAGGCTACACAGGCAATACTTGAGAGAGAGAGAAAGAAAAAGAGGGAAAGAGAAAAAGGAGAGGGAGAGGAAAAACCAACAGTGCCCCTTTAAGAGGGAAAACCGGAATTGCCACTACCGGCAGCATTCAGAACTAATTGTACTGTACTCTCGTGCGACAATCGATTCATTAAATGCGCCACTGCGAATGTGCCAGATAAGATCCGGTTATTCGAATGGGGACCTTTTTTTTTGATGTGCCGGTTATATGGAAGTTACGGTTGATTGGGTCACGGCTAAACAGGCTTTTACTGTACTTTCAATTGGATTTTCCCAGTTATTTTGTGTACATTGTCAAAACCAGTGCACTTGGTTTTGTGATTTTGGTATGTGATTTCTTTTCTTGTTTAAAGTTCCTTTTCTTTAAGAATGAGAGCATGTGCTTGTTTTATTTTTCTTCAGCGAATAAACACACTTGTGACTCGACCAACTTTGCTTGTCACAATGGACACTGCATCCCTCTTCGGTGGATCTGTGATGGAGATGATGATTGCCGTGATGGGTCTGATGAAGATCACACCGTCTGTGGTAAATTTTCCTCTTGGAGATCAAATTAGCAAACAAATGACTGGTAAAATGCCAGAGAAAATAATTCTGGTTTAACCAGTGTGTTTATGTGTGTATATATACATATTTCTTTTAAAAACCTTAGTTGAATGCAGCCACATTTATTGATCTTATTTAAGAGGATCGGGTCTGGATAGTATCTGGATAGTACCTCAGCTGATTCAAGCAAAGATTTGAGGAAAATCCTGAGCCTAAGTGTACAGTAGGGAACGGCGATATATCGGTATATCGCTAAAACCCGATATGATTTTCATATCGATATGCCAATATAGACATTTTAAAAATATCGATATATCGAAAAACGGTATATCGAGGTAAAAACTCGGGATGCGAGCACAATCAACTACAAGACCCAGAATGCTCATCTCTATACACAATGCACAGACCGAGGTGCAAAGCTGCCATCTTATATTCATAGTCCTCGAATACAATATACAGGTATGCAAGGGGTGGGGGGATAGAGACGGCTGTGGGTGGGGGGGGAGAGAGACTGCTGTGGGGGGGGGGTGAGGGGGAGAGAGACGGCTGGGGGGGAGGTGAGGGGGAGAGAGACAAACAAACAAAACTTACATTTATTTAGCGCCTTTCACGTCGAGAGGACATCCCAAGGCGCTGTACAGTTAGGTAGGACAAGATGGCTGGGGGGAGGGGGAGAGAGACGGCTGGGGGGAAGCGGGAGATAGACGGCTGTGGGGGGGAGAGGGGGAGATAGACGGCTGGGGGGGGGAGAGGGGGAGAGAGACGGCTGGGGGGAGGAGAGGGGGAGAGACGGCTGGGGGGGAGGAGAGGGGGAGAGAGACGGCTTGGGGGAGGAGGAGAGGGGGAGAGAGACGGCTGGGGGGAGGGGGAGATAGACGGCTGGGGTGGGGGAGAGGGGAGAGAGACGGCTGGGGGGGGGGAGAGAGACGGCTGGGGGGTGGGAGGAGAGGGGGAGAGAGACGGCTGGGGGGGGAGGGAGAGAGACGGCGGTGGGGGAGAGGAGAGGGGGAGAGAGACGGCTGGGGGTGGGGTGGGGGAGAGAGACGACGGGGGTAGGGGTGCGAGAGAGGGACGGCGGGTGGGGGGCGGGGGGGGGGGTGAGACGGGGTGGATGTGATAATATACAGATAGATAGAGATGGGGGGGGATGTGAGAGAGGAGAGAGACAGAGAGACACAGACAGAAAAACACAGAGATGGAGAGAGTGAGAGACACAGAGAGAGAAAGATATTTACCTCCTGAGAAGATAGGCCCCGAATGCGCGCGCACTCCGATGCGCAGTACGAAAAACTTAAAATATCGATATTTCGGTATATCTCGATATGAGCCAACCGATATATCCATATCCGGAAAATTCCCATATCGCCGTTCCCTAGTGTACAGCTATGGAGAGGAGAGGGGGAGGCGGAGAGAGGGGGGAATCAGTGCAAGTGGTTCAAGGCCAAAATTAGTATGCCATTGCCAGTGTTGATGCTTAAAGCTAATTTCATCTGACCAAAGTAACCTAATAGCTAGAATAGCATGGAGGTACTACTAATAATAATAATCTTTGTATTTGATGTAGCGCCTTTTCATGCCTTAGAGACATCTCAAAGCGCTTCACAGAACATATTGTAAAGTGAATTGACTATTTTGTTGGCGAAACACCCATTACTGTATTAGGATTATGGTGTATTGGGTGCTGGACTGTTCTTATAGTTCAAAACTGTTTTGATAATTGCCTTTCTCTCCTCCATCCCTGTTAAAGCTGATTCTGAATGTCAAGGGTTTAGATGTGGCAATGGCACTTGCATTACAATGATCCAGCGCTGCAATGGTGTCCCAGAATGTGCAGACCATTCAGATGAGGAAAACTGCAGTAAGTGGTGGAAATTCTAATTGAACCCATATTTCTTTTTAAAGCTTTGCGATATCATCTCAAATAAAATATAATTTAATGGGGTGGAACATTCTTGTTATAAAACATTTTTATATTCGATTCTCTTTTCAGTGAAGCTGAATGGCTAAAATGGCTAACTATAACAGCCATTTTAGGCCTCTCTGTCATGCCCTAGCACCTCCCTACTTCTCTGATCTCCTTATCCTTTACTCCACCATCCACTGGCTCGTTCCTCATCCCCTGCGTTCCTCCATCACTACACCCAAAGCCCTGGAACTCTCCCTCCACCTTGCCCCCTCCATCCCCGTCTTCACCTCCCTCTCCCCCTGGCTTGAAGTCGGATTCCATCACTATCAAGCGCTTTGCGCTAACCCATGTGAAGGGTGGAAGTTAAATGGAAGTTATTGGAACTGTAGTTTATTGTAAAACCTGAATTTTTATTAAAGGCAGTCAAATATGTGTTCTCTCTCTCTCGTTCCAGGTCCATCGTGCTCCCGGTATATGGACTTTGTTTGTCAGAATGGGCGTGAGTGCCTTTATAGTTCCATGGTGTGTGATGGCACTGCACAATGTGATGATGGTTCTGATGAAGATCCAAGCTATGCCCAGTGCAGTATGTTCAGTTTCTGCCTTTACACTGTGACTCTCTGAAATATAACTGTTGTTGTGTAAATTAGTCTTTATACTTTTATGGTCAGGCTACTGTGGCTTAAATTCCATTAGCCCATATGCTAAAATAAGTAATGCTTGTAACAGCTTGTATAAAAGGTGGTTTGTCCAACATTTGTTATTAATTTCATTGTTTGCGAGACATTCTTAACCTGCCTTGGTTTAACCATCAGAATCTTAAGATTTCCTCAGTATCCTTTGTGCTATGTGGAGATTGCAGTAAATGTTTCCCATACAAAACATATGAAGCGTAATGCAGTGCAAATCTATTTGAATTATTTTCATAATAAGATGTGTTCATTGTATATACAGGAAAAATTAAACTCCACCCAACTCCTGGCAGAATAAACATGCTTTGATGTCTCAATGACGTGATGAGATATCAAATGCAAGGATAATTATTATTAATAAAGGCACGATTGGGATTGTAAAATTCCATAGAGAATTTCAATTTGCATGAACCTCTCCGTGATTCAGAGATGAAAGTTCTACCAATTGAACAGAGCTGATTGGAATTTTTTTAAAAATCCCATTATCTGAATATCTCTCATCTAAAGTACACTAGTATAAAGATTTAGGCGCTAGTTTACATTACTGCTTTCCCTTTCAATTTGTAGCACAATTGCCTGAGTTTACCAAGACGTGTGATCCCTTCAGCTTCAAATGCTTGAACGGGGTGTGCATTAGCATGCAGTGGAAGTGCGATGGAGTGGACGACTGTGGAGATTACTCTGATGAAGCAAACTGTCGTAAGTGAAGTCTGAAACATAAGAACATAAGTATTTACTTGGGAAAGAATACCAAGGTCCATCCAGTTGGCCTTCCACCATCCTGGCAATCGTTTGACATTCACATCCCAAATATTAAACTGTATCCTGAGATTATTTTTAACATATCTATCTAATTTGCTCTTGAAATAAACAACACTTTCTGCTTCCACTATCTCCCCCAGGGAGCCTGTTTCTTCAATTATACTACTAACTCACTGGAGTTGTTTTTCTGTAGATGTGTTTGGGATTTAATTCACCTTCAATCGCAGACCGTGTCCTCTGGTATTCAGTACAGTTTAGTACAGGATATAACAGCTTATCATAGTCAGCATTATCTTGTCCCTTCACGATTTTAAAGACCATAATCATATCACTATATATGATTCTATACTAGGATCAGTATAGAAGGCACATTCTATACTATTCTATACATTCTATTTTCTTCAAGTCAAGTCAAATGATTATCAAAACCAAACTGAGATTTTGTAATAGTCCTACTAGATTTTTCTCTTCTGAGTTGGATTTGAGCTATACTTCAAATATCATCAACATACATTGATAACTCAGTGGATGAATTTTCTTTTCTCTGAGCATTTAATATAAATTGTTTGTCATCAGTCTTACTTTTCTTAAGACACTTTAAAATTAAGCTATATGTGATTATTTCTGTAATGAATTGGAGTCAATGGCTTACTGGGGTTTGATTTAAGAAGCCAAGTGTTAGTTCCTCATTCTTCTCAAGACTAAAATCTTTCAGAATAAAGACATTCGGTTTATCTTTGCAGGAAATCCAACTCAAGCACCAACTTGTAGCAGGTATTTTCAGTTCAGCTGTCAGAATGGAAACTGCATCCCCAACTGGTGGAAGTGCGATGGCGAGAATGACTGTAGAGATTGGTCTGACGAAGCTGGCTGTCCTGGTATTAACACTGTATCTAATCACTGTTCCCAATCGATGGCTCAAATCCGGATCTCTAAACTCCTGACGGAAATAGTTGGCAATAAGACGTATTGTTTGGTCTCTTCAATCTAGTTCAATAGTCTGTCTGTCTTGAAATTGATAGATTTCTTATGGATAAAGGAATTAAGGGATATAGGGTTAGATTATCCATGATCTAGAGTTAGATTAGCCATGATCTTATTGAATGGTGGAGGGCAGACTCAAGGGTCGAATGGCTTACTCCTGCTCCTAATTCTTATGTTCTGACCATGCAACTGTGCCAAGCTCCAAACTCTTTAAAAGTAGTGCTGTCGTAAAGGAATTGCATTTGGGCAGCGAGGGGAGGAATTTTGCATTCACTTGTACTTTATTTTGTTCTTTTTATCGTTTCCCCTCCTTTCCAACAAATTATAGCTTCTTCCTGGGTATCCTTCAAAATGATGCCATAATTAGTGTAGAATAATAATCATTGCACTTGATATAGAATGAGATGCAAACTTTATTTGCTTTCCTTTCTTCCAAATATCGGATGGGATTTTATGGGAATTAATTGCTAGCTGTTGCCATATGAGACTCTTTTTTTTGTGTTGTTTCTTGTTGACTTGGTGCAGAAGAAAGTTGCTGTGTTCATAGAATCTTTACAGCACAGAAAAAGGCCATTCTGCCTATCGTGCTGTGCCAGCTCTTTGAAAGAGATACCAAACTAATCCCACTCTTACCGCATAGCCCTGCACATCTTTTCCTTTTCAACTACTGTACCTATCCCAATTATTTTTGAAAGCTACTATTCAATCTGCATCCATTATGCTTTCGGGCTGTGTATTCCACACCGTGATATGTAACTGCTTATTTTAGGTTGGATTCCTGTTCCTCAAACTACACCGTCTCCTTCCATGTGTGCCCTGAATCACTTCAGGTGTGATACTGGCGAATGCATCATAAACCGTTACGTATGTGATGGGTTTCCTGACTGTAAGGATAGGTCTGATGAGGAAGGATGTCCCACCTATTCACGTAAGTACTGGTAGAGCTCATCTCTAGAAACATGAGAATCTGTCTGCCCTTGGTATGTTTATCAATGTAAGATTTTGAAACATTCGGCTAAATCATCTTAATTTCAGTTCCTCTCTGTTTGCCGTGAATTTGAAATAGCAAAGCAATGAGTAGGTGGGAGGTTAAGTGGGACTTTTAATGGGTAGGTTTACATTGGGTTTAAATGGGACTGCAGGTGGGCAGGTGTATAGTGGGTTTAAGATGCTCAGGAGAATGGGTTGTTAATAGTATAAATTGTAATGATCAATGTTCTTTCAATGCTATAGGCCATGGTTGATGCTGACACTGACTGCTAGCAATCATTCACTGGCTGGGTTTAAATACTCGCAATTCCATTCTCGGGCAGCTGTTAATATATATGTTGATATAGCGTCTTACGTGTCTTCAAGACATCTCAAAATGATTCACAGAATTTACCATCAAGTGAATTGGCTGTATCTTTTGTGGGCCAAATATCCAGTACAAGCAAATTTAAATTAAGCTTACCGTGTGAATAATTAATTACTAACCACTCTTGCAACAACTCTAGATGGTGCTAAAAGTGTTGGCATATCAGAAATTGTCTAGCATTAAAATTGCCATCTAGCATTAAAATTACCATTTAGCGTTAAAATTAGACGGTATTAAATTTGTTGTCATGTCCCCAGCAAACAGAACCACCACCAGAGTTACCATAGCACCACCTGCTGGACGATGTAGAATCTCCGAGTTCCGTTGTGTGCGAGGTCGCGAATGTATTCCTTACTGGAAGCGCTGTGACAACCAGCAGGACTGCCGGGATTCGTCAGACGAGATGAACTGTCGTGAGTCTCTGTTGCTGAAAACTCTTCTCTGGCCTTGTTTTTACTTTAAAAAGAAACACAATCTTTTCATTAGTCCACATTTCTTTAACGTGCCGAAGTGATTTACCACTGCAGCTTGAGGTGATTTGTTTGATGACATGCCTCACTACTTGTGCTCTGATACTGGGTAGGGAAACATGAAATAGTGTCCTTATCTGGCAGTTTTATTCAAGAGGTACTAATTAGAGTTGTACTATTTTCCTTAATGAATGCTTTCAGGATTATAATAATCCTTGCATTTGATACAGCGCTTTTCACATTTTATCAACGTCTCAAAGCACTTCACAGAATATGTGAATTGACTGTATATTTGTGGGTCAAAGGTGGCGGCCAATTGCGCACAGCAGCGTCCCCCACAAACAGTCGATGATTGAAATGACCAATTTTATTATTGAGTTTTTTTTTGAGGAATTATTATTAGGCATGTGGAGTAAGGAAACTTGCCCAAGGTTTTGCCGTTACCTGATCTGCCTGGATTCGAACACAGGCTTGTAAGACAAGTGCTCTAACCATCGAGCTACAGGAGCTCCACGAATTAGTGTATTGTCCATATGAATATCAAACCCATCCAGGTGGCTTCCTTGAGAATTATTCCTGGTAGTTTTATGCTAGTACAACTATCAGAGATTGCCTGACACAGTATTAAATAAAAGTGGCTGGGAATGCGCAGCAAGTCAGGCAGTAACTCTAGAGATAGAAAAAACAGTTAATGTTTCAGTTCGATGACCATTTGCCAGAATCCTACGGAGTTTTGATGAAGGATGATTGACCTGAAAGGTTAAGTTACTTTCTTTCCATAGATGCTGCCTGACCTGCTATCTACATTCCCAGTAACTTCTGTTTTTATTTTAGATTTCCAGTAGCTGTATCTGTTTTTTTTGCCTTTTGTTTATTCTCAAACCAATATATTGGTTGTGTTTGGTATCTGTTACATTTTGAGAATGATAACTTTTATCTATTTTTTCAAACACACACATTTCTTTCCTTCTGAAACGCCTGGTATGATTTTCAGCCAGCCACGCTCCATTAAAGTGCCTGAACGGGATAGTGTGCGAGGATGGAGAGACGTGTATAACTCAAATGGAACGTTGTGATGGATTCCTAGACTGCTCTGATGACAGTGATGAGAAAAACTGCTCAGGTAAATCTTGCATAGCAGAAGGGAGAGCACTGACACAGTGCAGCAACAACCAGCAGTGAGGGCACTGACACAATGCAGCAACACCAATCAATCAAAAACTTACATTTATATAGCACCTTTCATGTCGAGAGGATGTCCCAAGGCGCTGTATAGTTAGGTGGGGACAAGAGCAGATGGGGAGGGGTCAGGGCAGGATGAAGGAGAGTAGGTAAATTGACTGTATATTTGTGGGCGAAACGCAGCCGCCAAATTGCACACAGCCGTGTCCCACAAACAGTCATGGGAGTGGGATTAAGGGGGAAAGGAGGGAAAGATGGCAAGGGGAAGGGTCAGGGAAGGAGAGCAGGAAAGCCGATTGTATATTTGTGGGAAAAATGCGGCAGCCAAGTTCAGTGTAAAATAGAGGATAATAATAATCCCTGCATTGGATACAGCATCTTATCATATGTTTGAAACTTCTCAAACGCTTCACTGAATAAACTAAAAAGTGAATTGACTATTTTGTGAGTGAAACTCAGCAGCCAATTGCGCACAAACAGTCGAGTGACCAGTCGACTTAACAAGCAGGTTCCTACTAATTGCCAGGTAACCAGAAGTGTGTCAGAAAACTTGGCTAAGGTTTGGCACCACCCAGGAATCAAACCTAGATCCTCTCACTTGCGAGCCGCGCACACTAACCACTACAGGATTCCACAATAATTTTGAGTGTTATGAATCTGAGCTATTGGGAAACAACAACAACAAAATTGCACTTATAAAACGCCTTTCAGTCAGAAGGACGTCCCAAAGTGCTGAACAGTCAGGTCGGGACCTGAGCGGAGTGGGGAGGATCGGGGAAAGGGGAAGGAGAGGGTGAAAAGTTAGTGTGGCAGCCGAAGATGTGGTCGAAGAGGAAGGTCTTGAGACCGGCCTTGAAGAAAGAAAGGGAGGAAGCGAGGCAGAGGGGCTGCGGGATGGAGTTCCACAGTGTGGGAAAAGAGAGGCTGAAACCCCGGCCATGGATGGTTGGGCTGTTAGGGTGATGGACGTGGAAACGTAGGTGTTCCATCTGCTGGAGAGTTTGATTACTGTTTTAGGTAAAAACCTTTATCAGAACACTCAGTTGAAGCATCAATAACTCCCTCAAACCTTCATCCACTTACTGTGCACATCTTGTGCACTTTAGTAATGGAGACTGATGGCAGTGTTAGGAGACTGAATTGTTCTGGGGGAACTGCCTTTTCTATCATATCTACACTGTGTCGTCAATCAATGAATATATTCGGCTATCGGAGACACTTCCCTGTATTGAGGGCGCTATATAAGTGTAAGTTTCTGTTGTGTTATACAAGCAAAATGAAGTGAACAATTGATGTATTTATCAGTGGCAGTGTGAAATTACTCTGATTTCTCACCAAACTAAACCATCAACTTTTATTTTAGGTGACAATTTAATGTACAAAATACGACATCTACATGGGTCGATTGATTTGAATGACGCCATTTCTCTAACTTGGGATAGTCCAAAAAACTTGCCTTCATCGTGCATCTACATTGTGTACTACAGGTAATAACATCACTGTTCATCTTTGCGTTGACATTGCTAACTCTTTGTGTTTGCTTGCTACTGCTTTTGCAAAACAAAGGGAGACGTTTCTTCTACCAGCCTACATTTCTTGATAATGATGATAGTATAATCCTTGCATTTGATATATTTATCAAATTGATAAATATTGATATAAATGCTCTATTATATCAATATATAATTCAGTATATTACAGAATATACTGTAAATTGAATTGACTGTATATTTTGTGGAAGAAATGTACTTTAGAGTATTATGTTGGATTCAAAGTAAAACAAAATATATATATATACACACACATATATTTTACTCAATCTAAAATGTTTGTGCGGGACACTGCTGTGTACAATTGGCTGCCGATAATGCTTTCGCCCCCAAAATACAATTAATCCATTTTTCACTCAATGACATAAGGCACTATCTAATTCAAGGATTATTATTATTTTAAATACATTGTAGTAGCATAAATCACATGAATAAAACTTGAACAAAGTTAATTAAAGTGGCAAGCTATGTTCATCGTAAACCTTTTTTCTGCTTACCGATTTTTCTAATGTTTCAGAATTTTGTTGGATGTCAAGGGAGTTTTTTTAAGCAGCAATATTTATTCTTCTTGCAGGTTGTTGGATGACAGCTGGAAGAGCTTGGAGTCTAACAACAACAAAACTGCATTTGTGATTAAGATAATGAAACCAGACTCTACCTATCAGGTGAAAGTGCAAGTTCAATGCCTCCATAAAGTCTACCTCACCAACAGTTATATTACAGTACGAACTCCCGAAGGCTGTGAGTATTTTGCCTGAAATATTGTGTAGAAAATTTTGCATCATTTCCAGTATTGTTCAAAAGACTAAATCTCCCTTTCTGATTGTACTTATGGTCACCCAGCCTCCCCCTCTCTCTATGACTCTGAAGCGCTCCAGGACACTACCCCGCATGGAGGGCGTTGTATGAATGCAACTTTCATATTCTAAGTGTATTTTAATTCTGCGCTCCTGGATCTCAGTGAAAGATCTGGTGTAAACTGTACTAGATCTGGTGTAAACTGTACTAGATGTGCTGTTGTAAGTGGAGTGCAGAGAAAATAACAATGTCAACTGTCTTGCTTACTGCACTGTATTTAAAATAATAATGGTAGTCATCCATGCATACAATGTAGTCCTGTAGCTCAGAGGTTAGAGTACTCGCCTTACAAATGAGAGACCTGGGTTCAATTCCAGGCAGGGCGAAACCTTGGGCAAGTTTCCTTACTCTACACGCCTCCTGTTTATCAGCAGTAAGTAGGAACCTAGTTGATTGGTGGATCATTTTTCCGAGGGATAATAATCCCTTCAAAAAAAAAAATAGTTTGGTCACATCAAACCACGACTGTTTATGGGGTCACTGCTGTGCGCAATTGTCTGCTACGTTTCGCCCACAAATATACAGTCAATTTACTTTACAGTATATTCTGTGAAGTTCTTTGAGACAGCTTCAAGACGTGAAAAGCGCTATATCAAATGCAAGGATTATTATTATTATTTTGTAAAGTGGATTGACTGTTTTGTAGGCGAAACTTGGCAGCCAATTGCTTACAAAGAAATATGTTAAAAACCTAAGATGTGTGTGATCTGGTAACTAGTATTCACTTGTTTCTCTCTCCAGTGCCTGATGCTCCACAGAATCTGCAGCTGTCTTACAGTGAGGAAGAGGATGGTGCCATATCATGTAATTGGAATCGACCTGTTAATGCACACGGACTCATTCGCGAGTATCTTGTAAGTGTCTGTGAATGTTTAGCAAAACTGCCTCAAATTCCAAGCTACTTCAGAGCGTTTTGTTTTTATGAATTTACTTTTATAGATTAATTTGTTCAATTCCTACTGTACTGTAATAGAATCTTAGAGATTTACAGTACCAAAGGAGACCATTTAGCCCATCTATGTTGACTCTTTGAAAGAGCTATTCAAAGTAGTCCCACTTTTCCTTTTTAACTACCTAACCAATTCCCTTTTGAAAGCTAGTATTGAATCTGTTTCCACCGCTGTATCAGGCAGCGCATTTTGAGACCCTAACAACTATTGGAAGATAGCCTCCTGACAGTTGAGTTTGTGTGCGGAAAATCAGGACTATTGGTGTAATCTCAGGTCACTAATTTTTTAAAAAAGTAAATTAATACAATTTATGGGTGATTTTATTTTCTTCTGAAGAGTCAGCTTTGCAGTGGATCACCCTGGGTGAGAAAGTTGCGTTTTCAAGCCTCTCCCCTCCCCCCCACCCCAGACACACAACAGAATTCAAACTTGGGATCCAGTCTGTATTGTTACATGTGCCGTCCTTTCAATAAGAGAATAAACACTATTCTGAAAGGACCAACCTAATAATCATTCATTTTTGTGGAAGCTTGTTTGTGTAAATTGGCTGCCATATAATAATAATAATAATAATAATAATAATCCTTGCATTTGATATAGCGCTTTCCACATCTTATCAAAGCGCTTCACAGAATATACTGTAAAGTGAATTGACTGTATATATTTGTGGGCGAATCGCGGCATCCAATTGCGCACAGCAGTGTCCCAAAATTGGTCATTGAAATGACCAATTTTATTATTGTGTTTTTTTGGAGGGATTATTATTAGGCGTGTGGAGTAAGGAAACTTGCCCAAGGTTTCACCCTGACCTGCCTGGATTCGAACACAGGTCTCCCCAGCTTGGTTTCCCCAGCTTGCAAGACAAGTGCTCTAACCACTGAGCCATAGGAGCTCATGTCCTACAATTACCCCCTAATCACTGTATTCAATATCCTACAATATGTCCTACAATTACCCCCTAATCACTGTATTCAATACACAAATAATGTTTCTCTCTCTCAAAATGTAAATCGAACAAGAAGGAACAGAATGACCAGTTAGTTATTGAGGAATGGGTTGCATAGATTTTTGTTAAGTGAGTGTATTGAGGGATTTGGGACAAAAGTAGCTAATTGGAGTTGAGGTACAGATCAGCTGTGGTGGTATAGAATGGCCGGACAGGCTAGAGCAGCTTAATGGCCTCCTGTTCCTATGGGTACACGTGTTAATCGTGCAGTAAATTACTGAGTTTGCAATTGACTTATGGTTAATCTTATTACCTGGTATGTTCCAGGAAAGTCACTTATTTCCACAGTACCTGTTATGAAGGCAATTTTACTAGAGCTCTTTAAGACCTATAACAGTCATAGGCTTACCGTGGCTGTGATTTTGCTGAGATGGAAAAGTTCTCCCCCTGGAGATTATCTATAAACCTTTTCTTCGATAGAAAACTGTCTTAATGTCAACTACATTGGGCCATTTGCAGTCTATTTGCCACTCAGGTATTAAGAGTTAACAAGATTTTTAAAAATCATTTTCCCTGCTCCCCCTCATCAGGTGGAATATGCACAGAATGGTACCAAAGAATGGACTTCACTAAGTAGCACTGTAAATCACCTGGACATTAAAAATCTCCAGATGAATGTCGTGTACAGGGTCAGGGTGAGTGTGCCTTTATTTTCTGTCAAACAAGATGACTAAATCTTGGTTTAGTTATACAGAGCTGCCAACCAGTACGTTTTTGCCGTATTTAGTATGATAGGTTGAAGTAAATACGGCAGTACGATTTTTCTTGTTAAAATACATTTTTTGGAAATTCCATGCTCTGCATGTCTGTCTCTCTCAGTCTCCCTCTGTGTGTGTCTCTCTCTCTCTCTCTCTCTCTCTCTCTGCGTCTCTGTCTCTCTGTCTCTCTCCCCGTGTCTCTTTCCCTCTCTGTCGGTCTCGGTTGCTTTCTCTCTCTTTTTCTCTCTCTCTCTCTCTTTCTGTGTGTCTTTCTCTCTCTGTTTGAGACTCTAGCTGTCACAGTCACTCACAGTCTCTCTCTGTCTCTGTATCAGTCTCTTTCTCTCTAACTCTCTCTCCCTGCCTTCAGTAGCAGTGCTGCCTACCTTCTGCCGTCGCTGGTACACAGTAAATGTTAGCGCTGGGCGCTAGGCTGGGCACACAGCATTACTGGGAACGATTTTTTTCATATATGGAAACACAGTATCCCTCTTAATGCAATTTTTGCCACACGGGGTTTTGAAGTCCCATTTTACTTGGTATCTTTTCGTGCTGTAATTTTTTCGTTAAGTACTGGTAGGTTCTGGGGAAAATACTTTTTTTTACTACAAAATACCGTTTTTAGCTTTCAGGAATACTTTTTTTGTTAAAAAAGGTTGGCAGCTCTGGTTATAGATTTTAATTAAAAATTGTCTTGTAATTACACTTGAGACCCATGACTACGTGAACTAAAATCCCAGATAATTTACTTTTTTTAGTTTGTAAATAGAGACTTTAAGATTCTTACCCTAACTTTTGAATTCCTCCAAGGCTTTTTCCTCCCTTGATCTTCTCCAGCCCTATTCTCCTGCATATTCCCTTCTGATGTTGGTCTACTAATCCACCCCTTCAGGCCCAGCATTGGTGACTGAGTTTTCACTCATCGTGTCCTTGTCCTTTGGAGTCTGTGCCTTGTTTTCCCCCCTTCTCTGCCTTTGAAACCCTTTTGAAAACATATCTATCTCTCTGACCGTGCCTTTGGTCAGCATTCTTAAATTTCCCCTTTTCCTTGCTCAGTGCTCACCATTATATCTGTCAAGTGCTTTGAGACGTTCATTCTACGTGAAAGGTGCTATACAAGTGGAGGTTGTTGTTGAGTGAGTAATTGTCTACACTACAGTATTGTGATTTATAATCTGGATTTTCTAGGTTTTTTTTCCTTTCCAATTTCGAATGGGGAGGGAGCGGGGTGTTAGCGCCGTGGGACATCCTCCTGATGTGAAAGGTGCTGTACAAGTGTAATTTTGTTGTATGTGGGAAAGAATGCAATCACCTGACAACAGATCATTGTTATGGTATGAGCAGTCCTAGCATTGCATCCAGTTGCTCACGCCACAACCGTTTGGAATAGCTGTGCAGTCAGATTGTGTAAAGTGGTATTGGGTGTCAGTATGGGTTCAGCAGGTTGTAACCTTGCTTCCTCCATTGCTTTCAGGTTGTGGCTGTGACAGGCCGTGGAATAGGCAACTGGAGTGACTCTAAAACCATCATCACAAAGAAAGGGAAAGGTTGGTAATTTGCCTTTTGGATTTAGAAACCAATGAAACAATCTACTTGCAATAACCCATCCACTCCACACACACTCTATAATTTGTGGATGATGGAATTTCTTTTGTTATTGTTCAGGTGTTATCTTTGATTAATTTTGTTCACAACCTATATATTTATTTGGTTAAGTGGCTTCAGGCTCTCCTATGTTAAGTGCTTCCGAGGCACTGCCCTGAATGGAGGGCGTTAAATGCAAGTTGTTACATTTTTGAAATCGGAAAGTACTAAAATGTTAAAATGGTAAAATGGTAAAATTGAACATCCTTAAGTTGCTATTTTACTGTTTAGTATTGATTCCCAGTAATTGTCTGATTACAACGGGCTCTTGGCATTTAAAAGATGGAATTCCTTTCTAGGTTTCTATCCAAACTTGTTTACTATTGGAGAGAGTTGAAACAATATAAAGTCAGGGTTTTTTTGGGTGGGGACTAAATCTATGATGTACTGCTCCAAAGTAATTTTTACAGCGCTAGTTTTAAAAAAATGGTACAACATTGAAATCTGTTGGTTAATTCAGGAGCACAAGGGTTACGTTTTAATTCAGGAGCACAAGGGTTACGTTTTAAAATGCAGGACAGAAATTGAATTTTATTTAGCGAGTGAACTACAAGATGAGAAAGTGAACACTGGCGTCCTCTTGCTGGTGAGAGAATCCAATAAAACCAAGAACACTCAGCTGTTTAATTAAATCCATTAATGTTAGTCTCTCGCCCTCTCTCTAATAGCAATCCCGGCACCAAACATTGTGGTTGAAAGTACAAGTGAAAACAGCATTAATTTGAAGTTACAAATGAACCCTGATGTTAAGGTAGGTTTTGAGCGTTTTTGAGTTTTTTTAACCTAAAAATAATAGTGCTTGCATTTGATATAGCACTTTTCACGTCTTCTAGATGTCTCACAGTGCTTCACAGCATATAGAATCATAGAATTTTTTTTAGAATTTTACGGCACAAAAGGAGGCCATTCGGCCCATCTAGTCTGTGCCGGCTCTTTGAAAAGAGCGATTCAATCCCATTGCCCTGCCCGCTCCCCATAGCCTAATAGACCCGTTCTTCCTAAATAAAGATCTAATTCCCTTTTAAAAGTTGTTATCGAATCAGCCTCCACCACCTTTTCAGGCAATGCATTCCAGATTCGAACAACTCGCTGAGTGAAAAAATTTCTCCTCAGCTCCCCTCTACTGCGCCTTGAAACTATTTTAAATCTGTGACCACGAGTCACAGATTCACCCACGAGTGGAAATAGTTTTTCTCTATTTGCCCTGTCGAAACCCCTCATGATCTTATAAACCTCTATTAGGTCTCCCCTCAATCTTCTCTGCTCCAGAGAGAATAACCCTAGCCTATCTAGCCTCTCCTCATAGCTGAAGTCCCTCAATCCTGGCACCATCCTAGTAAATCTTCGTTGTACCCTTTCCAATGCCTTCACATCCTTTCTGTAGTGTGGTGACCAGAATTGAACACAGTATTCCAGCTGAGGCCTCACCAAAGTCCTATAGAGGTTAGTCTGTAAAGTGTAAAGTGATTTGACTGTATATTTTGTGGGTGAAACGCGGCAGCCAATTGCGCACAGCAGTGTCCAACATAATACACAACCCTCTTTCCAAATGAATAACGCTAGATTATAAATGACTTTACAGTGTGAACCAAGACGGTATGAGTGGCATTTACTAAATCTCAATGTTCCATTCTATAAAATGGTTGATGGCTGTAATATAGGATTGATAAAGCATCCAGATGAAACGTGTGTGCAATATGCTTCCCTATCTACTTGGAAAAATGTGCTGCGTTTTGCCCACAAAATACAGTCAATCCACTTTCCATCATATTCCATGAAGCACTTTGAGATGTCTTGATGACATGATAAGGCGCCACATCAAAATTATTATTATTTCCCTCTCTTCAGGTGACCAGCTATGTTGTGGATTTATCTTGGATATTTGATACTCATGTGAAAGAGAAACGAACTTTACTAGTTAATGGAGGAAATACTGACCTTCCTGGTATGTACTCTTGTAATCCCAATTGAGATAATGTAATGACACAAGAGCAAATATTTTCACTTGAAGCTCGGAACCGATTTTTGTTTTGAAGAGTTCAAATAATAATGCAGGTGGTCAGATTTCTGCCTACAAAAATACTCTGTGTGCTTGAGTGTCAACATAAAATGCCTCAGACATTACAATGTTGAAGGTGCCATCAAAATTACGTATTCAGGTCAGTAAGGCTTTGTTTTACTCAGCAAATTTATTTTGGGAGTGAGCGAGACACGATGGCAAAACAGGTGAACAAGATAAAACTCCAGACAAGCACAGATTAATGACTAATCATTGGTAGAGTTGAATGGCTTATTTCCATACAGTATCACTCTATCTCCCAGGCTGTAGCCCATTGTCTTGACGGTGTAACAAGTGGGGGAAACACAAGTTAAAAGCTGTCAGCATCAATGGGTCCATGCTCATACACTATTTCCTTTTCTCTTCGTCTGTGCCATCGGTCACCACCCCCCTTCCCTCCAACCTCCCAAATCCCGACCCCAGCTTGTGTCCGAAACACTGACCGTCCGACGTCACGGGACATCTGCCTGATGTGAAAGGCGCTATGCAAATGTAATTTTGTTTTTGTTTATACAGTTGCCAATTTAACTGCTGGGACAAAGTATGAGTTTTCCGCATTGGCGAAAACCAGCGTTGGTGAAAGCCCAGTGATTTTCACCCATGCTACAACCAAAGGAACCCAACCAGCACCACCTAAACTCAAAGCAGTTCCACGCAGTGAAACACTTGTAGATTGTGTGTGGACAGGACCAAAGAACGTGGTGAGTATTATGAGAAGAGTATTACTTTTCTAAACTCCAGACCTCTTTGACTTCACCTGTCATTCAATTATCCTTTGATCTCCGATATCAATTGCTTGATAAGAGAACCACATGATGTTGTGTGCTCCCTTGTGGCTTATTTTCCAAAGACAGTTTGTTTTGTACTAAGTACAGTACTAATGTATTTCAGCCAAAAGAGGCCACCATTATTGCCACACACTGTTAGGCTGCACAGTTGCAAATGTATATTGTTTTCAAGGTGTTGTTTAAAATTGACTCCCAATTGACGTGGAGTCCTAGCTGAATAATTATAGAGTACTCACCTTACGAGTGAGAGACCTGGGTCAATTCGCTGCAGATCAGGGAGAAACCTTGGACAAGTTTCCTTACTCCACACACATGCCTGATAATAATCCCTCAAGAAAAAAAACACTAATCAATTGGTCATTTCAATCCACGGCTGTTTGTAGGACACTCCTGTGCGCAATTCACCCACAAATACTCAGTTCACTTTAGAGTGTAGTCTGTGCAGCGCTTTGAGACGTCTCAACAACATAAGGTGCTACTTCAAGTGACACCTACAGTTAAGAAATGGCAGTTCACATCAGAAGTAATTATTTTTGCTCTCAATAGGTTTACGGAGTTTTCTTTGCTACATCATTCTTGGAACTCCATCAAAATCCACGAAATGTGAGCTCCAAAGCCACCAAACTCACAGTGACTGTGGACAGCGATGAACAATATCTGTTTTTGGTAATTTTCTGTGATTTATTTTTACCTATTGATAAAACGGACATCCCAGTTTCAGGATTAAAGCTCCCATTCATACACCAACTCTGTTCAACAAATTGTTAAAAAGAGTTTGTATTCGAGGTGATGTTAACATTGATTGTGTGTAGTCAGACACTATGTCCCTGCTCTCTAATCGCAGTGCCTAAACATCTGTACCTTGTATCCTGTATTTGTCTTTAAAAGGCTCCTGAAAACCTCTCCCTTCACTTGAGCCTATAGTCTCCTCTCCCACTCTCTTTATTCAGTCTCTGTGAGGATTTGCAAAGGTCCTATATGAAAGATACTAAAAAAAAATTTGATCACTTAATTGTTTGTGTGTTATTGAGTGCCGTGTTTCACCCCAAAAATATAGTCAATTCACTCTACAGTATATTCCGTGAAGCACTTTGAGAAGTCTTAAAGACTTGCTGAGACGTTATATCAAATGCAAGGATTATTATTATTAGCAGTACCAACAATGTAGTATATAATGCAGAAGTGTGTAGCTATAAATAACCAATTTTTCACCCACAACCATTCTAGGTTCGTGTAATTGTTCCGTACCTTGGCCCACCCTCTGAATACATTGCTGTTAAGATGATTCCTGACAACAGACTGCCGCCTCGCCACTTACATGTTGTTATTACCGGCAAGACATTAGCTGCAGTAAAGTGGCAACCTCCGTATGACCTGCAGAATGAAAGCTTAGTGAGTAACTGTAAATAGTTTTTTCTTTTTGGTGGTAGGGGGAGAAAGCTCAGTCACAGAACGATTAGATTTAATATTTGACTTTGGAACTCCATCCCACAGTTCCTTTGCCTCACTCCCTCCTTTGCCTCCTTCAAGGGTCATCTACCCCACCTTAACCCTATCCTCCCTGCCTTCCATCCCTCCTGATCTCAACGCCCAGCTCGGGTGCAAATCCCTGATTGTCCAGCGCAATGGGACATCTTCCCCACATGAAAGGTGCTGTGTAAACGTCATTTGTTGTTGTAATGTTAGGCTTTGCTTTGGCATTTGCTTCGGAAATAATCTCTTGCTCCTGGTTATCCCGGGTAGAAAAGTGTTAACGTAATAGCATGTTCCCCCAAATAAACCATCTAAATTTTAGGCGCTTTTTCAATGGCGTGTTCTGGCAGTTTTTGTGTGTTTTATGCCAACAAAATAAAGGATCCAGTCTTATTTCTTAAATTAATTACATTCCTTGAGTATAGCTGGGATATTTTTTATACAGAGCTACCAAATCCCTGCATTTCAGTACATTTTGACTTAGATGCACAAAAACAATTCCTGGAAGATTGCGCAGTCTGTAGCTAAGCATGTTGTAATAGAAATTGCTTTGCAGAACTGTGTAGGTGTTTATTTGCGATTTTTGTAGGTACAGTACTATTAATAGAGGTGTTCCTGAGGGAGGGAACCATTCCTGTCCAGGCTGATGGTATCTATGACAGGAGTGTTCTCTGTTTATGTGCCAATGCCATATGAATGTGCATCCTTGAGTTTAGACGGTTGAGAGACGATTTGATTGAGGTATTTAAGATGATAAAACAATTTGATAGGTAGGTACAGAGAAGTTATTTCCTGGAGAGGGAATCCAAAACAGGGACATAGATTAAAATCAGAAGCAGGCCATTTAGAGTGAAATCAGGAGCATCTTTTCCACTCGAAGGGTTGATAGAAATTCTGGAATTCTCACCCCCTAAAGGCAGTGGATGCTGGATCCATCCAACAACAACTTTGATTTATACAGCGGCCTCTATGCCAGACGGCATCTCAGAGCGCTCCACACCTTCAAGAGTGAGGTTGATAATATTTGGTGGGTCAGGGTATTCGGAGATATGGGGAGAAAGCGGGAAATTGAAATTGAAAGCATTAGTTAAGGTACAGATCAGCTATGATTTAATTAAATGGCAGAACAGGCTCGAAAGGCTGAATGGGCCATTCCTGTTCCTATCCTATGTAGCTCAGACAGGACATAAGGTTGCAATCCCACTGGATCCACTCAGCCCTTCACACTTCCAATGCTGATAACAAGCCAGTTGCCATGCCTTGGTCTAACCGGCTCTGAGGAGATAAGTCTGGGCAGCTTTACAATGCTCCAAGGCAACCGTCATGGTTGAATAACTCATCTTACCCACTGAGGTGTCGACATGTTCTGAACCTTGCCAGCCAGCGTGGTTACCAGTTGTTTATGTCCCAACTTGGGAAAGCTGAGTGCTGCAACACATCATGAAATTCTCAGTCTGGTTCGGAGACTCTTAAACACGGTGATGGGTTGCCGCATGTGTCAGACACGCGGCTGACTGGAAAAAAAAGTAACACATCCGGTTACCTCGTCTCTATTTTTATGTTTTGACTATATTGATGAATAATTGTGACTTTTCCTCCTGAGTAATTCATATTGGCTTTTCCATCTCAAGACTTATGCAGTTTGTGTGAAGGATTCCATTCGTAAAACTGACAAGAACTACAAGGTCACCACCATGAACAATACAGTGGAATATAAAGTGCTGCAGCTCCAACCAGGTGGAAGATATGAAATTGTCGTCCGGCTGTCAAATATGAGCAAAGAAGCCAGCGTGACGTTAACCACAGGTGAGGCAGAGTTGGCAGAAGAAGCCGTTTGATCAATCAGAGGATAGATCAATGCCGGATGCTTGTTTAACAGTCCTCTGTGGCAAATCAAAGGCTTCCTAGTCACAACAAACAGCCGTTGTAGTAAAGTATATGTGGTGAACGAGCTAGTGAACCATTGCTTTACCACTTAACAAGTTTGCACAATCGGACTTGAGTGGCACCCTGCTATGTTGGTCTATAAAATGTCACTATATATGACAATCACTCTGAAATGCACTGAGATCTTATGATGTGATAAAGGGCTGTCTAATGCAAATTCTTTTGTCTAGGTACCCTAGAGAGGCCAATATTTCCAAACCCTGCTGGCATCTAGTGGTAGACTATTGTACTGCAGCAAGTTCTTTGTATTCTGATTAAATGCTTCCATACATATGTGGCTGGAATGAATAGCTATGAAATAAAAGTAAATTAATGTTTGTCTTATATTCTTATCATCCATGCAACCCAGGACTATTTCTTTAGCACGACTGCACAAAGTGTTCTGGGGCATAGTGTCATAGAGTGGTGAGGAATACGTTTATACTTCCCGTGAGAATCTCAGGGTTAAAGCTTAACAATGTAGAGAGGCATCCAGCATTAGGTTGTCCTTTGTTTTCCTCTTTCCTCAGGTTATGGACCTGGAGGAGAATAGAACAAAGAGAACCAAAAGTGAGGGGATAATAATAGTAATATTATTGCTATCAATAATTATCGATTATTAATCATAGTAATTATTCAAGATCATGAGGGGATTCAATAGGGTAAACAAGGAAAAACTGTTTCCACTGGTGGGTGTGTCCAGTGATTCAAGGTCATAGATTTAAAATAGTTTCTGAAAGAAGCAGATTGGAGGAAAAATTTTTTCACTCAGTGAGTTGTTCGAATCTGGAATGAATTGCCTGAAAAGGTGGTGGTGGCTGATTCGATAACAACTTTTAAAAGAGAGGTAGACATTTATTTGGGGAGGACGGGTTTGCGCGTTTGTTGGGAGAGAGCTAGGGAGTGGGATTAAAGTGCTCTTTTTAAAGAGCTCGAGGCACAGACTCGATGGGTCGAATGGCCTCCTTTTGTGCCGTAAGATTCTATGATTCTAATCTTTAACTTTGCTATACAACAACAACTTTGATTTATACAAATTTAAGTTTGTTGTTTTTGATATATCATCACGTCTTTGAGATGTCGCAAAACACTTCACAGTGTAAAGTTAATTGATTATATATTACGTGGTTGAAAGAATAAAACTTCCCTTTCATAAAGCTTTACTTAATAATATAATAAGTAACAAATAATGCTTGCATTTGATATAGCACCTTATCACTACTTCGAGATGTTTCAAAATGCTTTACTGTTAGTATACTGTGAAGTGAATTGACTGATATTTTGTGGGGGAAACTTCCCGGTGTCTCTCATCTTTAGTTAGCCTTTTATGATTGTTTTCCTGATGTGAAAGATTCTACACAAATATAATATTGTTGTTGTTGAATCTTTGTATGAATCTGAGTGATTATTTAATTTCTGAACAAGTTATTTTGAAAAGAAAATTTAACAATTAACCTATAATGTGTTACCCTCTCAAAAAAAAGTTTAATTCCACCTTCAAAGGCATTTCACCCACAAAATTTACATTTAATCCATTTTACAATATATTCTGTGAGGCGTTTTGAAATATCTTAATAATTTAATTCAAATGCAAGAATTATTATTCTTCATAATGAGCAACATCGAATATTTATTTAAAAAATACTAATTTGGACACTCAGTTTGTGGGGCACCTGTGTGCGTAACTGTTTCATCCACAAAATAGTAAGTTCACTTTACAATGTATTCTGTGACGTGCTTTGAGATGCCTCAAGGACATGACAAGGTGCTATGTCAAATACAAGAATTATTATTATTTAAGTGTATCATAAGTTTTTCAGGCCAGAAATCTTGACATTCTAAAGTTGCAGAGGCCTTTAAACTCTTGTAGCAGAGAGACGAAACGTTGGCTCAGTCCTAGCCCCGTGACCAACCGCAGAGATTTCTCGCAAACACTCAAAACTCTCTTTGATTTCCACATGCAGCGGTAAATGGCTGCTTTTTCCTCTGTGTGCCACAGGAATGGGGACATCAACCAAGATCCTTGCTCAAGGGTCAACCATGCTGTGAAGAATGTCATTGGAATGCATTGAACAATGAACCCTGTCTGTTCAGATTGCGGGAGGCAGCCAGCGGTATTTTGATAGCTTGAATAACTCATTGTATCTGTATTTTTATATCCTGTTTTCTCTCTCTCTCCGATGCCAGTTCCTCTGTCAGCACCAGAGTCATTGAAAATCCTCCCAGAGAAAGACCACATCCGGCTGTTCTGGAAAAATCTTGCCGTGAAAGAACGTAGTTTTGATGACAACAGGGTAAGTGCAAAATACGGAAAACTAGCTGACTTTTATTTTTAAGTACAAGCCGTTTATTTACATTGCACAATCTCTGTTTTTGCTTTGAACTGTTTACCCCCAGTGCTTGATTATGCTGACTTTTAAAGAAAAATTATCACAAAATAAAAATCTTTCATATTGTTTGATTGCATTCTGCCTTATATACCCTCTTCCTCACCTTCAAAGCCCTCCATGGCCTCACTTATTTCTACCTTTGTGACCTATTGCTATATCAACCTGTCCACTCTCTCCACTCAGTAGTAACCTGCCTGCTCAATGGCTCCACCCATGTTCTTATTGTTCTTATTGAAGAACAATAAGAACAGTTTTTGGCCAAACTCTGGAACACTCAACCTCTCCAGCTTGCCCCTTACTTCCCCAATCTTCAGATTGCGCCTGAAGACCTTCCTCTTCGATTGTGCCTTTGGTCACCTCCTGCTGGCTTGGCGTTGTGCTCCACCACTACCAAGCGCTCTGGGGCGCTAACCTGCACGAGGGGTGCTGTGCAAATGCAAGATGTTTTTTGTTTCATGTCTATTGTCTCTTTTGTCCTCCCATCGCAGCTGAACTTTTAACCCCATCACTTCACACTGTAAATCTCTCTCAAAATCCCTCTGTCTCTTGCTTTCATAACCCAACTTAAAAAAAACTGTTCAACATTGCTTTTAGTTCATTGTTTTCTTCACCTTACTTGATGTTCCACATCTTCCCTGTAAAGCACTTTGAGATGTTATCCTACATCAAACTTGCCGGATAAGCGCATGTTGTGCATTAACGATATTATCTGTTCGCCTCGCTGAAACAAAATGGACTCCTTTCATTCCCTAATTTTATTCAATCCTGTGAAAATAGCATCCAATCGATGCTGAAATGCAGGACAAATGCCCTTTGCGGTTTGCAATCTTCAAATAAGCCGGGCCTGAATTCCACTTGATGCCACATTTCATGTTTGAGAGCCACTCGCACAATCCTCTCTTTAATGTGCTAACGTGCGTTCAGCCTGGTTTAGCGGTTGGTCATGTGCACTAGAGTTCTCTTCTGCTCCCAGCCAATGCAATTTGGGAACGGGGAAATTGCAGTTTCCCGCTTTAAATCACTTGACTGCTGCAAGCCATTGCAAATTGTTTCCAGCAGTAAAAACAGAGCTGGGATGTGTTGCTGTCGGGAGCAGGTTTGGTCATACTGTGCTATCTTTATAGTGCTGCAACACTTGCCTTTAGTGGTCTGAAGTTAGTTTCCTCCTTTGATTCATCACATGACTTCACTTTCCATGTCTTTCCTACACTGGGTGGTGGGGGATTACACTCTGAAGCTAACTGCTCCCAAACAAAAATCAAGCTGCCTGGGATAACTTTCTCCTCTGGCAACTTTGACTGCTTGGCGTATGTCCTATTTGAAAGCTTGCAATGACTTCTGAACAGCTTATGAGCATGCTAGGTATGGCACTGCGAAAATTACATGGAAATCTTAAAAAGACAGTGCAGGGATCTAATCGAAGCGCCAAAGATTTGAAAATGGTACATAACAGTACAGATATGTTACTCGGTAAGAGGATGAAATATTTGCAAAGCATCCTCTCGTTTCTAAGTCCAATGCTTCTGTGTCACTGGAGAGTTGGACCACGTTTTACACTCCAGACTTCCACTTTCACAATTGTCGCTTGATTAGTTCCGCACTTCCTTTCATGTAAATCCTTGGCCTTTCTTGTCCAGTGGAATGCATGAAAGTTTTAAGCGCTCTGAGACGCCGTCCGGTGTGGAGGGCTTATAAATCGCAGATGTTGTTGTTGAGTAGACTGGAAAGGTAACATCAGAGCAGTTCAAGGTGGTAGCTATAATTACTCCAGTTCAACAACAACAACAAATTACATTTATAGAGCGCCTTTCACGTCGGGAGGACGTCCCAAGGCGCTGCACAGGAGGCGTGTGAGAGGGGAGTGTTTGGGAAGGGGTGAGACACGAAGGGGAGGTCGAAAAATTCGGGATGGAACAAAAGGCACAGTTGAAGAGGAAAGTCTTCAAACCGGCCTTGAAAGAGGAAAGGGAAGAAACGAGACGGAGGGATTGAGGGATGGCATTCCATAGGGTGGGAGCGGAGAAACTGAAGTCCCGGCCTCCGATGGTGGGGCGGTTCGGGCGGGGGGCTTGGAGCAGGCCAAGTCCTGTTGAACGGAGGATCCGGGTGGGCTTGTAGGAGGAAAGTAGATTGGTTAAATAGGGCGGGGCAAGGCCGTGTAAGGCCTTGAAGGTGAGGACGAGGATCTTGAACTCGATCCTCTGGAGAATGGGGAGCCAATGGAGACGGGCGAGGGTGGGGGTTATATGGTCGCGGAGGCGGGTGCGGGATAATACACGGGCTGTAGAGTTTTGGATGACCTGCATCCTGTGAATGGAGGAGCTGGGGAGGCCGACGAGGAGAGAGTTTCCGTAGTCCAGCCTCGAGGTGATGTACGCGTGCACGAGTGTTTCGGCAAGATAGTTGCGGAGCCTGGCAATGTTGCGCAGGTGGAAATAAGCGGTGCCGATCAAGGCACCGCGGAAAGACATGCTGTCAGAACATCGATGGTCTGGGGGTTGAGAGATGAGGCAGAAAGGTACAGCTGGGTGTCGTCCGCATACATGTGGAAATTTACACCATGTTTGCGGATGACATCGCCCAGAGGGAGCGTGTAAAGGGTGAAAAGGAGGGGACCGAGGACAGAGCCCTGAGGGACGCCGTGAGAAACTGTGCGGGGGTTTGAAGAAAAAACGTTGGAAGAAACAAAGTGTAAACGGTGGGTCAGGTAGGAATGGAACCAGTCAAGGACTGTGCCTTGAAGGTTGAGGTGGGAGGAAAGACATTGGAGGAGGATGGTGTGATCGACTGTGTCGAACGCAGCAGATAGGTTCAAGTGAGAGAATTATGTACCACAAACTGCAACCTTTATCAAGTTTGCGTAGTTACCTCGCATGTACAGCACTGGTTCGTTTTACCAGCACACGAGCCCACACTACCAGCTAAGTCAGAGTAATGACATATCTTCCATATAGCCATGAATAGGATGAGTCACGATTGCATCCTTGCTGCATGCAGAGTAACTGTTCTCCAGAGGGCATTCCTCTTTATGATGATTGAATGGAATTCAACACACTTAATTACCCTTTATAAACCATTATACGCTAGATCAGTAAATAAAAGCTTTGTAAGGAAGTGTGTCTGGTCTACAGCCCCTGTGGGATCAGTTGCTGCACTTTTTTTATTTAAGAAGATTTAATGAGTTTAAATAGCCAGTGTTTCGGAGGCTTGTTTCTGATGTTTTCATTGTTGCTTAAATCATGATGAATGCGAGTAATAGATAGCTGCTAATTGAAATGATTGGCTGTTTCTCCTCTGCTTACCACTGGTGATCATTAAGAGGCTCAAACATACTGTAAAAATCATAGGAATCCCTTTAAAAAATGTGATGAGTCAATCCACGACTGTTTGTGAGACACTCTGCTGTACGCAACTGGCTACCATGTTTCCCCCCACCCCGCAAAATCCACTTTACAGTATATTCTGTGAAGCGCTTGGAGATATCACGAAAATGTGATGAGGTGCCACATCAAATGCAAACATTATTATTATTTATTATTATTAGAAGTAATAATAAGGTGATTGGGTCCAGCGATATATGATAGATCTGTTTTCACTTGCTGAAGGATTTGCCCACGGAAGCATTTTGCAGGGAGGGAAGGAAGAGAAAAAAACAGCTTTTGCCTTGTGAGCCCAGGCTAATTATAGCAGGCTGCTGGGCATAATCAGATCTCAAAGTGCCTGGCAGTCCACTCTCCTGGATGTGATTTAGGCTTTAGCCTGTGCATTCTCCAGTGCATCCTGGATCGGATCATTGTATGTTTTAAACTTAATTTCTATATATATATAAAAAATATATATTTTCTAAAAAGCTTGCGTGGAAAGAGTTCGACTCGGGATCTGAGAGTTGACCCACCCTGGTATGGTATAGTCGGGGGGCCCCAGCCCTGGGACTGTTGAAGGCTACTGTGAAGATAGCCAGTTGTCTGGTAGTTATACCCTCGGGGGTATGTGCTGGTACAGACCAGTCCTCATCCAGCCTGAGTTGCAAATCTGTCCTGCTGTCTTTTTACAGCTGGATCTAAGGCTAACTTATCTTATTTCATATTTGGGAGTTTCTTTTTCAAATATTTTCTCACATTCCCTTTGTTTATTAAAAAATTGTGCTTCAAGCACAATTTTTGGTGGAGCAGTCATTCCTTTGTGCATGTGTGTGTGTATGCATGTGTAATAAAGAATTTTAACCTCTTCCTCTGTTTTTTTTTATTGGGGATTTTAAGCCCGTGCCCTCTGGTAACTGACTCATAGACCAGTGAAAATAGTTTTTCCCTATTTGTCTTACCAAAACTCTCATCATTTTGAACGATTGTTATATGTGTGTTGAGAGAATGCCTTTGGGAATGGACTGGTGGTGGGGGTGTGGAGGGGAGAAAAATAACGTGAAAGAAAAGAGCCTTGTGATCCACACAGTATCCACACTTTATTGGGACTTTGAACTAGTTTGTCTGCTTTCTGGCATGGCAAACTGAAGGATGGCACGGAGAAAGCTGTAATGGTAACATGTTGTCCTCTCTCTGACCTCAGGGTTATGAAATCCACATGTATGACCACGTGACCAACACGACCGTGTGCCTCGGGAATACGTCGGAAACGACCTTTATGGTTTCCAATCTGAAACCGGGCCACAACTATACGTTCACAGTGCAAGCCAGATGTTTGTACAATGGGCAGATCTGTGGTAAACCTGCATCCCTGCTCTATGATGAACTCGGAAACGGTGAGCCAAATCCGCATGATTGATGCTTATTTTTTAGAGTAATTTAAGATATGCAATGGGTCTCACTAAACTCAGGAGTGTAAATCATTTTAAATGATGGATTTCCTGTATGAAACTATGATGTATGTGTCTTAGTCCATGTATTTCGTTTGTATCACAGTTGCTTTTGGTGAGTATATATTTGTATATATAAACTAGTCTAGTCCCGTGTTTAAGCCATGTTGCTACGTTAAATTTGCTGAGCATTTCACTTCGTCCAATTTTACTGGTTAGAAAAAGCATGTGCTGACAAGCAGATGAGTCTGTCTCTCTGAGCTGATTGAAGTTAAGTGAGTCTTACCCAAGTTGTATGAGTAGTTGTCTGACGTTAGCTGGCACCTCAAACATGCTTAAAGTACGTGTGGAGAATTTTTTTTAGCCTCTAGATGGATTTCATTGTGACTTCATCAAGTAAATTCTTACTGGAGGGAAAAAAATCCGATTGTAGTATTTGGGATAGCAAACATTCAGATTGATTGAATAAGTTTAAATGCAGATCAAATCCAGAATTGTTCACTGGATGGACTCTAGCCTTAACCCCCTCACCTACCCTCAAAACTTCTGTAGAACACTCTCCGTCACTCCGTTTCCAGCATCCATTTCACATACAGAGAGTATGGTGATCAATTACTCACTTTAGTAAATTACACTCCAAACTATTAACAGCAGATTGTTCAGGCATTCATGATGACAGTGGTGTGGCAAATTAACTGGGAGTGAGGAACATAAAATCCCATTGTGGACATGCAAGATTTATTAACTGATTATGATCTGGCAGAATTTAACATGAGGTCTGAAGCTGAACCTCTTGCTCAAATCCTGTGGTTTCACTGCTTATGATGTGTGGCTGCCTGACTTGAGGCACTAACTGTAGCTTGCAATTGGTAACATAGATTTGAACAGACTAAGTGTGCATTATTGGCCTTCAGAGCTGCTCCCAGGGTACTGTGCAATCAGGAAACACCTGGACAGGTCCCTGTTGGCCATAGTTAGGAAAGGAGGTAGTGTAAATATTTGAATCAGGAATTTTCTGTGCGCCTGGTCAAATGAGATCCAGTTTGTATCAGCTCCCTCCACAACATTTAGCTTGTGTGTCGAGTCATGCTGACATGATGTAAAAGTAACATGGACAAGTATTTTTATTATAAGTGGTAAAAATTAGATTTGGTTTTGCTTTTATTCTCTACACAGCTTGTATGTAGAGTATTAATAATAATAACCCTTGCATTTGATATAGCTCCTCATTCAGACGTCTCAAAGTGATTCACAGAATAAACTGGATTGACTGTATTTTGTTATGATGAAACGATTATAATAATGATACTTGCATCTGACATAGAGCTTTTTACATCTTCTAGACGTCTCAAAGCGCTTCACGGAAAATACTGTAAAGTGAATTGACTATGTTTGTGGGCAAAGTATATAAAGTCAACTTGAGTGAATAGTAAATTCCTGTACTGTAATTCTCCTCATCCAGCACCAGATCCATCGGCGTCCAAGAGTTCCAAGCCCACGGATGTAGCAGCCATTGTGGTACCGGTGATGTTCTTGTTGCTCGTGACACTGGGAATAGGCTTCGTCATTCTCTACGTTCGCCATCGAAGACTCCAGAATAGTTTCACAGCTTTTGCGAACAGTCATTATAATTCCCGGCTGGGGTCAGCTGTGTTCTCTTCAGGGGATGAGTTGGGTAAGGAGATATGACGAGTGATGCCGGCAGAGTCTGTTTAATATATCATGGCATCTCGTTTTCATAAGAACTTATGAATTTTCCAGGCAAAAGAATCATAGAATCATAGAATTTTACGGCACAAAAGGAGGCCATTCGGCCCATCTAGTCTGTGCCGGCTCTTTGAAAAGAGCGATTCAATCCCACTGCCCTGCCCGCTCCCCATAGCCTAATAGACCCGTTCTCCCTAAATAAAGATCTAATTCCCTTTTAAAAGTTGTTATCGAATCAGCCTCCACCACCTTTTCAGGCAATGCATTCCAGATTCGAACAACTCGCTGAGTGAAAAAATTTCTCCTCAGCTCCCCTCTACTGCGCCGTGAAACTATTTTAAATCTGTGACCACGAGTCACAGATTCACCCACGAGTGGAAATAGTTTTTCTCTATTTGCCCTGTCGAAACCCCTCATGATCTTATAAACCTCTATTAGGTCTCCCCTCAATCTTCTCTGCTGCAGAGAGAATAACCCTAGCCTATCTAGCCTCTCCTCATAGCTGAAATCCCTCAATCCTGGCACCATCCTAGTAAATCTTCTTTGTACCCTTTCCAATGCCTTCACATCCTTTCTGTAGTGTGGTGACCAGAATTGAACACAGTATTCCAGCTGAGGCCTCACCAAAGTCCTATAGAGGTTAGTCAGCACTTCCTGACTTTTGTACTCTATACCCCTATTTATAAAGCCTAGTATCCCATATGCCTTCTTAACAGCCTTGTCTACCTGTCCTGCCACCTTCAATGAGTCACTAACACAAATCCCCAGGTCTCTCTGTTCCTTCACACCATTTAAAACTGTACTATCTAGCCCATATTGCCTCCCTTCATTTCTTCTCCCAAAATGCATCACCTCACACTTCTCTGCATTAAACTTCATCTGTCATGTGTCTGCCCACTTTACCAATCTGTCTATATCCTCTTGCAGATGGCTACTATCCTCCTCACTGTTTACTATTCTCCCTAACTTAGTGTCATCTGCAAACTTGGAAACTGTACATTGATGTAGATTACAAACAGCAATGGTCCCAAAACCGATCCCTGTGGCACACCACTGCTCACTTCCCTCCAATCTGAAAAACAGCCGCTCACTACAACTCTCTGCTTTCTGTCTCGCAGCCAGTTGTGGATCCACGCTGCCACTGTCCCTTTTACGCCAAGACCAACGTCCATCCAGTCCGCTTTCCACTGTCCTGGCGGTCACTTGATATGCGTGTGTCCAACACTATATTTTACCCTATGATATTATTTTCTATATAATCTTCTAACCTTTCCCTCTCGAGCTTCTAAAAATTTCCCATGTTAGACGCCCTCTAGCTCTCGTGTTCTTATTCCCTTTGGAAATCCTCTTGCCCTGTGTCTGCCCGACACACATACCAGGAAGCATGACAAAGACGAGTATTTAACATAATGGGATCATAAAGGTTGACCCACAAAATAATGCAGTGATGGGGGAGAACTCCATTGTCTGAGGCACTGGGATGGTAAATTCTCTGCTTATTCATGTAGACATTAAAGACCAATGTGCTATTGGAAAAGAGAAGGGAATTTTAACAGATGTTAAACAATCCTCCAATTCTTTGGTCTGGAATGCACTGCCTGAAAGGCTGGTGGAAGCAGACTTTCAAAAGGGAGTTGGATAGATATTTTGAAAAAAAACATTTGCAAGGCTGTGGGGTAAGAGTGGGGGGAGTGGGACTTATTTGGTAAGAGTGGGGGAGTGGGACTTATTTGGTAGCTCTTTCAAAGACACCATGGGCCAAATGATCTTCTGTGCTGTAAGATTCAATAAAAATTGGCTGCCGCGTTTCGCCCACAAATATACAGTCAATTCACTTTACAGTATATTCTGTGAAACGCTTTGAGACGTCGATAAGATATGAAAAGCGCTATATCAAAATGCAAGGATTATAAATTGGTCGTTACTTCTGACCTTGCTTTGTGTCCGTAAACTGCGAGAGGGATTATTATTCACTATTATCTTTCGTTGTTGCAGTTTGTCAGCGTTTTCTTTCTGTTGTGTAGGTGATGACGAGGACGCCCCGATGATCAACGGATTTTCAGACGACGTTCCCATGGTGATAGCGTGAAAGCCCACTCACCAACAACCAAACCGGGCGAGAGGTTCTTAAAAAGAAAATGCACTTTTCTGAGTTGCAATACATTATTTTTATATGGACCAAAATTAGAGTTTAATTGCAAAGTTGCTGCGATACCTGGGCAAGACAGACCGTGCAGTCCTGGGTCCCTAACTGGGGTGAAGCATTCGGTCACACTTAATTTGCAGATTGTTTGCTCGGGTGATAAGTTCCCGTTGAAACGCCTCTGTCCAGTGACCTATAGACTAGACTGCGTTTTCTAGTGTGATGTCTTGGTTCTAATCTAAGTTTTAACTGCTCTCCTCTCTCCTCCAACAACCAAAAAGCAATCATTTTAAAAAAAAAAAAATCTGATTATTGATGAATGGTAAGGGCTCTGAAGCTCTATAAAGATTTTTAAATGAATCTGACACAGGTACATGCGACATCAAAGTAGTTTGTATTGAATGGTTTATGGATGTGTAATTTTTTTATTTACCTGCAGAGAGAACTTGACCCATGTTAAACATGGAACCTGGGCTAATGGGTGTATGTGAGGGGCGGGGTGGGGGTGCATGGGGGGTTGTTCTTTGTACTGGGTGGTGCAATTGGACCAAATACATTTTATCGTTTCTCTATTTTATCTCTTTAATGCATGATCAAAATCAACATTGGATGGTAGTGGGCAGGGAGAACGATGATTTAGTAGCTACAAGGTTGAGTAGTTTTAATTACTGGCAGTAACAAGATGCAAACGCAATCATGAGCACTGTCATTTCTATGGTATCATGGCTATCACTGGATTGTTAGCTATCAGTTATCACCGTCAATGTGGAGTTTGGTGTATTATGAAAGTTTTGTCCAAAATGAATATTGCTGAATGGCTATAGAAATAGACAAACCGTTCATTCAGTCCTGCGGATGAAAACCTGTAATATTTAATGTCCAGTTGTCTTCAGCTAGAGAGGGAAGGTTTGAAGGCAAATCCATGATCTAAACTTTTAATCATTGCTTGGCTAAGAAAGTGTGTTCTTCCCCTGCAAGCACTCTGTTCTGTTAGACCAGTTAAAGGGTTGCTTGAAAATGGCTGCATCCGCAATCTTCCTTCCTTTACTCTGATCGGTTGTGGAACCGATCAGAGTAAAGATAATTAAAGAAACCACATAGATGACTAAAGAATCCTGCTGATCAATGGAAGTGGAGTTTGCATCATTCGGCTTTAAGACAGAAATTGAGGGAGAAAAGAGTAAAGTAATCTTTAATACCTTTCCTACTTATACAACACTCAGCCAGTTTGGTGGTGATCTGCAGGGTTCTTGTCTGCATGTTGCTACGTAGCTCACAGCCACTCAGCATTTTGTGAATAAATGCAATTTCTATTTGCAATTAGCCAACAGAATGGTAGATTGAGATCAACATCCCTGTGAGTCGCACTTGCCACCACTTGGATTGCGTGTGTTTGGAAGCTTGTGATTCTTAATGCTGTTGCTTTATTTCACAGTGTATTTTTGTGGATGCCTTTAGATCATATATTTAGCTCGTATTACAGCTGTCTATTTTAATATTAATTTTACTTGCGCTCCAGGGACGATTATCTCCATGGTTTGTTTAAATTTGATTTTTAAAAAAAACCATTTATTGTTGAAAAGAGGCGCGCTATCAGCATATCACATCTCCAAAGCTTTTTAGGAGAAGTTTGTAACGTCTGGAATTTCTGCCCTGAAATAGATCATGGTGTTTCATGGCATAATTTCATTGTCATTTCAGTTTAATTCCTGGATGCTAAACTGCACGCTTCAAACTCCTCTTTCTTAACAACTGGAATTAACTACGTACCAAATTCTTTTAATTAAATAAAAACCACTGCCCTTTGTACACCTCCCAAACTTTTAGTAAGGTGGAGGGGAAATCTTTTCATTTGAAATCGCTGCAGAGAGACTTGTTAGATTCTATGGATTAATACATTTTGAAATTGGTTTGCAGATCAATCTCATTCGCAATAGAATCAGCTTCTGTTGCCGTAAGCCATCTTGAGTTTGGATTGTGATTTAGACAAGAGATATATGTATATAGGTTGGGACCAGTAGATTACAATTCCATGTGTAGGTGGGCTGCACAGAAATCTCAGCTTGGTTTGGAGTTGCTTAAGCATCGGTGACAGGTCATGTGTCAGACCCCGGCTAACCAAAGAAAGATAAATTGAAATCAGATAAAAGTTGTGTTGTTACAACCCTGTGCTTTGTGGTTGCTAAGGTTTGATATTATGTAATCCATCATGGAAGTTCCAGGGCTGTGATAGCTTTAGCCGTTCGGTGTCTGAACCTGTTAATGAAGGTGTAATTTGCTTTTGTTTTTCTTTACAAATTGGAAATAACCGCGATGATGAAGAATGTGCTAGAGGAATCTAGTTTCCCCCAAATGTTGCACTGATTCCCCAACCCTTGAATCCTCCAGATATATTGGAGGCTCAGTTCATTTGGCCATACACAAGACCCTTCCTCTGTGTAAAATTAGTCACCACAAAAATGTAGTGACTCCCATCAGTCACGGCATTTCCTTGTGAAATGCTTTGGGATGCTATGACCTTGTAGAGGCTGCATCAAATGCAAGGATTACGATATGGGGGCGGGAGCGCTATGAAATGTATGATAAGGATCTCAAACACAACATCTAAATGTATTGGCTTCTTGAACTTTTCCCACAACTTTATCAATTTATAATCTTACTGAAGCTCAGAAAAGGCCTAATTTTGGATCAATTTCTAGTATCTTCGAACGGGTTTCCATGGAATCGGATAGGAGTGATTGGAGGCATTAAGGAGCAATTTCTCCAGATTTAGATATTTTAGTTTGGGGAAAAAGGAGGCATTGTATTAAATGCTGTCGGTCAAAACCAAGGGTGGTGCTATTCATCCCAATCTAACCATTCCCAATTGATTCATCCATATGCATTTTCCTAATTTAATCTATTACCAAAACCTGCCTGACTCTTAATCCCGACCCGTCTGTGCTTTGTAAATAATTGGCTTTATGATTAAGATGGTAAATATATTTTACTTTTGGGACAGGATGTCTCGCATCTTACTGATCGAGTATCAGCAAAACCAAATCAGTGGCAAGAAAAGGGATTCTTGTCCCCTTTGTGTAAATAATAATAATAATCATCCTTGCATTTTCTATAGCTTTTATGTCAGGAGCACAACTCAAAAGCGCATCCCGGGACATTACAGCAAAGTAATTGTTGGCGAAAGTGGGAGTCCATTTCAGACTAGCACAAACAGCTATGAACTAACTAAATGGCCAGTTTCATCGTGGCGGGGGTTAACTTTCAGTGTGTATCCACGGCAATTTTGGAAAGCCGCATATTGTATCCTGGTTCTCTAGGTAGGCAACCAGAGTTTGAGTTTGAAATCTTGTTCAGATCCCTGGAATCTCATTGTTGAAGCTAACTGGAATCAAACTGCATATGTTCTGAACGAAGCCTTGCTGTTTAGTAATGAGAGGGTTGTCTGTCCCACTTAGCAATCCCTAGCCGAGAAATCCAATTCGCGATTCTTTTTGTCGCCTTCTCTTGTGTTCAAGTTGGATAACTTGGGGGTAACATTATAAGAATCCTGCGATATCGGTCACATGTATGAAATGGAGCCATTTTAATTAACCTTTTATTGTTCCTTATTTAAGTCACATGAATGTACGAAAATGCTGCTGGGAGCGTAACTTGGAACCCAGCAGAGCTGCTTATTTTTTAACGTGAAGGTACCACTTTTATTTTCCACATTTTTTTTTGCCTTAAAACTGAAGTTCTTAAGAGAATGCTTCTCGCCTTGAAATCATTCTGCCACATCTGCCTTACTGAGCAAATTGCTTTGCATTTTGAATTGCATACACAGGTACAGATGATCTAGTGAGTTCTGCCAGCAAGCGAAAATAATTTATCCGCTTGCTTGGTGTGTCTTTTTTTCCCCCCCTCTTTTTTGTAAATCATTGTTGCTACATTTTGCCGGGAACGGAACCGCATATCGAATTCTAAATGTACGGATTGTTCAATGCACAGTGTATAATGGGGAAGAGGGAATGTCTTTTGTATAAATGGAAAATACATTTTTAAAAAAACTAATTGTAAATTTTGGGAAATAATGCTGTGGATATATTTTTGTTGCTATTATTGAATAACGGAAGCACAGTAGATTGTTTGCATGGGTATGTAGATGGTATTTCTGTATATAATGAATACATGCAGGGACTTGTCGAGGAATTATCTGTCTGTAGTTTTAAAAAAAGAGAAGTTTTGAATTAAAGCAAAGCTGTGCCAGAAGTAATTGAAGATCCCAGGTACCAGATACTACACGTGTCAGGTTAAGCATTCACATGATATTGTACTTTGTCGTGCTGTGGGGCCTTTGCACTAATAGAATATTGTACAAGTTGTTGCAAACCTGTTTAATTCCTTAATTCTACTTATCAATGTACACGTTTGGACGGGTGGCTGTGTGCTTCAAATGTGGATTTTTTTTTGTAATTTAAAAAAACACAGAATGTCCTGCGTGCTTTTCACTTAATAAAGTTCACTTGGGTCAAAACTTTGGGAGTCTGAAAAGTTTTCTTTGTTGCCCAATGTTTTCCATTTGTTGGATTTTTTTTCTGCCGTTGGGTCCATCGAAGAGGAGAGTCTTGAGGCAAGATTCAAGTTGAAGGAGGCCAGGGAGGGGGCGAGATGGAGTGACTGCGGGATGGAGTTCCAGGGGTTGGGCTGAGTGGCTGAAGGCTTGCCCACCAATGGTGGGGCGGGTAGGTCGGAGGACATGGAGCAGGCCAGAGCTGCTGAGCGGGGTGGGGCGGGCAGGTTGGTAGAGGTCATGGATGTAGGGTGGGGCAAGTTGTGGAGAGCTTTAAATGTGAGGACCAAAATTGAGAAGGCCGACAAGCAGGATGTTTGCATAATTGATCCGGGATGTAATGAAGGCGTGGTTGAGGGTTTCAGCAGTTTTGGGATGAGGTAAAGGTGGAGTCGGGCAAAATTGCAGAGACAAGGAAAGGTAGAATGAATCATTGCTTGGAAAGACGGGAGGAAAGACAGTTGAGGATTGAACAAGACAACTAGGCTCTAGACTGGCTTTGTGAAGTCGAGTGAGCAACCATGGAGGTTGATGCTGCCAGCGCCTGAGGCACGAAGGCGCTAGCGAATCAGTAGGGCCTCTATTGTTGACATTCAACTGTAGAAAGTTAGCTCATCCAGGACTTGATGTCTGACAGACAGTATGTCAGGACATTAGTAGTCCTGAAGTCGAAGGTAGAGGAAGAATAATCTTTGCATTTGATACAGCACCTCGTAACATCAACAAGATTCACAGATTCATAGAATTTTACGGCACAAAAGGAGGCCATTCGGCCCATCTAGTCTGTACCGGCTCTTTGAAAAGAGCGATTCAATCCCACTGCCCTGCCCGCTCCCCATAGCCTAATAGACCTGTTCTCCCTAAATAAAGATCTAATTCCCTTTTAAAAGTTATTATCGAATCAGCCTCCACCACCTTTTCAGGCAATGCATTCCAGATTCGAACAACTCGCTGAGTGAAAAAATTTCTCCTCAGCTCCCCTCTACTTCGCCTTGAAACTATTTTAAATCTGTGACCACGAGTCACAGATTAACCCACGAGTGGAAATAGTTTTTCTCTATTTGCCCTGTCGAAACCCCTCATGATCTTATAAACCTCTATTAGGTCTCCCCTCAATCTTCTCTGCTCCAGAGAGAATAACCCTAGCCTATCTAGCCTCTCCTCATAGCTGAAGTCCCTCAATCCTGGCACCATCCTAGTAAATCTTCGTTGTACCCTTTCCAATGCCTTCACATCCTTTCTGTAGTGTGGTGACCAGAATTGAACACAGTATTCCAGCTGAGGCCTCACCAAAGTCCTATAGAGGTTAGTCAGCACTTCCTGACTTTTGTACTCTATACCCCTATTTATAAAGCCTAGTATCCCATATGCCTTCTTAACAGCCTTGTCTACCTGTCCTGCCACCTTCAACGAGTCACTAACACAAATCCCCAGGTCTCTCTGTTCCTTTACACCATTTAAAATTGTACTATCTAGCCTATATTGCCTCCCTTCATTTCTTCTCCCAAAATGCATCACCTCACACTTCTCTGCATTAAACTTCATCTGCCATGTGTCTGCCCACTTTACCAATTTGTCTATATCCTCTTGCAGATGGCTACTATCCTCCACACTATTTACTATTCTCCCTAACTTAGTGTCATCTGCAAACTTGGAAACTGTACTCCGTACACCCAAGTCCAGATCATTGATGTAGATTACAAACAGCAATGGTCCCAAAACCGATCCCTGTGGCACACCACTGCTCACTTCCCTCCAATCTGAAAAACAGCCGCTCACTACAACTCTCTGCTTTCTGTCTCGCAGCCAGTTGTGGATCCACGCTGCCACTGTCCCTTTTACGCCATGGGCCTTTAATTTCATAATAAGTCTCTCATGTGGCACTTTGTCAAATGCCTTTTGAAAGTCCATGTAAACTACATCAACTGCGCTACCATTATCCACCCATTCCGTTACCTCATCAAAAAATTCTATCAGATTTGTAAGGCAAGATTTGCCTTTAACAAATCCATGTTGACTGTCCTTTATTAGCCTATATCTTTCTAAGTGAAGATCTACCTTGTCCCTGATTATGGACTCTAGAAGTTTGCCCACTACCGACGTTAGACTGACTGGTCTGTAGTTACCAGGCTGACTGGTCTGTAGTTACAATGTCTCAAAGCACTTCACAGAATTCACTATAAAGCTAATTAACTGCATATTTTGTGGGCCAAACTGACAGCCAATTGCGCACAGCAGCGACCCACAAACTATCATTTAAAAACCACTCCCATCTTTGCCTGTGATCCACTTGCGAGGACCTGCAGAGGGGAGCAAGATACCGCGGTGGGAACTACAAACCCCTTGGTATCTTTCCCCTCGGTATCTCACCTTTTTAAACTCGCTGAGGATGAAGCGGGGCCTCCCCAGCTGACATCAACTAACTCAGCACAGACTGGATTTAACCTGTGACCTTCCTGATCTATATGGTCGAGACACTCACTGCTCAGACTTGTTTTTGTCTGACGATGGAACAGATGAAGGAAACTATTGGAGTGGGGTTGGTGGGAAAGGGGACAGGTCCTGTCCATAGGGAAACAAATCCCTTTGAGCCAAATGGCATGCTCACTGGTCACAGGAAGGGATTCTGGCTTGTGTGTCTTTCTGTCTCAGTGTTTATGGTGTTCTGTAAAGATCAGATCTGTAAAGGCACCTGAGCTGGGTTAATAACAACAACTTGAGTTTACATAGCGCCCTTCACATAGCGCAGCATCTCAGAGCGGGTAGATTGTTAGATGAATTCTCTATCATTACTTTAAAACTGACAGTAATGCAAATATTAATAATAACCTGACACAAGGGGAGCTGTGGAAAATATCCTTCATACGGCAGAGGTTTAATAGAAAAACTGCAGAGGATTCATTAGATAGGTTACAATTCTCATTAATGCATGTAGCATAATAAATCTTGCATTGGAGTGGAGACTTATATCTTCGAGATGTCTCCAAGAGCTCCTCAGTAATGTGAATTGCCTATTTTGTAGGTGAAACGCAGCAGTCAGTTGCACACAGCAGTGTCCACAAACAGGTGTAGATTGAGTGATTTAATTCCTTTCAAAAAATATATTTGAAAGGATTATTACCCCCAGAATAGCGAACCGGCAATCGACTAAAAAATGAGTTCCTACTTACTGCCAGGTAAAGAGAGGCATGTGGAGTAAGAAGCTTGCCTAACATTTTCCCCCTGCCCCTTGAATGAAACCCAGGTTCTCTCGCTTGCGTGGGCTCTAAACACTCATTACAGGACTCCACCATCCATATATACAAAACCAGGATTGGCACATCTGGGATCAATGAGAACCTGGAATGTGAGGCTGCACCTTCAGCCGGGTGAAGGCTGGCCCTTTTGATTTTTTTTAAGTCCAGTATTTGGGGGATAAAAAGGACTGAACTTTTATAAACTCATCACATATCCCGCTGGATGAGACTGACACCCTAACCCTCTAATACAGTATTGCGAGCTTGTATTACCGAAATCTTTGAAATTCAATAGACCATTTATTTTTATATATAATGTGCCAAAAACATTCAGTTTGTTTGAATCTGAATGTGAACTTGAAACCTTATCCACACACATGCACACTGATTGGGTGGTTCCTTAACTAGGGCTGTCCTTAAGCTTCCATCCCAAACACTGTGCAAAGTTCAGGCACACTTTACACCATAAAACATCTGCATCCAATTTGGTATTCCTTACTGTCCATTGTTTCAGCCAGAACAATATTCAAGAATATGTTGCTGGCAGATCCCCACCCTTTCCATGTTCCCCTCTTATATACATGATATATATATATTCCCCTCTTATATACAGTGCATTGCTGGCGTCCTGCCGTAAATGCACTTATAAATTACAGGCAATATCTAGGGTTAGCAAAGTTGGGCAGGATTCCTAAACACAATTGGTATTTGGCCATCCTGACAGATTTGTTTCATTAATGCAGCCTTTTAGCCTTTCGCTTTAACCATTGATTTCTCAAGGAAGATTGCAGAGGGAGTTTCTTTTTTCTCTTCAATGTTGTGTATACAACAAGGCGAGCTCTGTTACTTTCAGCGAGAACTGCTCTTAGATGAACATATGATACATTTGATGAGGTTTTACATTGCTTACATGGAATTGGTGGTACCATCTTGGGTTGAAAGAGGAACCTAAATGAATTGCCTGAACCAATGGACATTAAAGATCCCCCACACCCCACTACATTTTGGGAAAGAGCTTGTGCAGAGCAAAGTCTTAGTGTGGGGCTCAAGAATATTACAGTCTTGATCAAATGCTGTAAGCACGACCAACTGAGCCAAAGGGTGAGTCAGTTGGTGTGGAGATAGTATGGTGTGGCAATGCTGGAAGAAGTGTAGCCCGGAATAGTGCTCTCGTTAATTTCTCTAGAAACACAATAAAGCCGAGCAGAGGCAGTTGGGTTTCTTTGTCATGAGGAAGTGGTCACTTTCCTTTTGGGGTCAAACATCAAAACGTCTTATTCACCAGATGGTGACCCTGCCTTGGCGTGACCAGTGAGGATTACTATGGCTTCGAATCAGGCACATGGCTTTGGTTTGTTTGTGGTTTGAGATCAAAGACACTCTGGGAGTCAAGAGAACTTGCCATCCGGGCAAGCCTTGAGAATTGATAATTTCCGAACTTAAGAGTAAAATTGGAGTTGAATGGGCACAGCCTGCTCTGAGTATTTAAGACATTCAGCCTCGGGACGTTGTATAAATGTAATTTTATTGTTGTTGATTGAGAAACAACAACAAAATTACATTTATAGAGCGCATTTCACGTTGGGAGGACGTCCCAAGGCGTTGAACAGTCGGGATGGGACCCGAGCAGGGGAGAGGGGCAGGAGAGAATTAGGAGGTGAGGGAGAGAGTTGCGAAGGCAGCAGATGGCATGGTTGAAGAGGAGGGTCTTGAGACTGGCCTTGAAGGAGGCGAGGGAGGGAGGGAGGGAGCTGTGGGATGGAGTTCCACAGAGTGGGGGCAGAGAGACTGAAAGCCCGTCTGACAATGATAGTGTGGGTCAGTTGGGGGACATGGAGCAGGCTAGAGCTTGCTGAACGGAGGGGGATGGGAGGTCATAGGGAGACAGCGGGTTGGAGAGGTAGGAGGGGCAAGGCCGTGAATGGCCTTGAAAGTGAGGATCTTGAATTCAATCCTCTGGGGGATGGGGAGCTAGTGGAGCCGGACGAGGGTGGAAGTGATGTGGTCGTGGAGCTTGGTGCAGGTCTGGGAAAGGTCTGGGATTTATAAAAGGGAATTAGATCTTTATAAAGGGAGAACGGGTCTATTAGGCTATGGGGAGCGGGCAGGGCAGTGGGATTGAATCGCTCTTTTCAAAGAGCCGGCACAGACTAGATGGGCCGAATGGCCTCCTTTTGTGCCGTAAAATTCTATGATTCTATGATTCTATGATTGGTATTGGATCTCATTTTAGTATGAAAACAGGCTTGTTTGTACGATAGACAGTGGTAGTGGTGGTGGAGAGAGGGGAAGGCGAGAGAGAGAATAGATTCCCACTGTTCATAGAGCAATCAGATAATAATAAGATAATAATCCTCACAATTGACATAGTGGTTTATTACATCTTTGAGGCGCTTCACAGGATATACTGTGGAAGTGAATTGACTGCACATTATTGGGAGCTAAATGTGGAAGCCAGTTGCATGCAGGAGTGTCACACAAACAGTTGTTGATTGGGTGACCACATTATTATTTATTGACCTGTCTGCTCCGTTCGACACAATCGATCACACCATCCTCCTTCAACGTCTTTCCTCCCACCTCAACCTTCAACAACAACAACAACAAATTACATTTATAGAGCGCCTTTCACGTCGGGAGGACGTCCCAAGGCGCTGCACAGGAGGCGTGAAAAACAGTCCTTGACTGGTTCCATTCTTATTTGACCCACCGTTTACATTTTGTTTTTTCCAACGGTTTTTCTTCAAACCCCCGCACAGTTTCTCACAGCGTCACTCAGGGCTCTGTTTTAGGCCCCCTCCTTTTCACCCTTTACACGCTCCCTCTGGGCGACGTCATCCGCAAACATGGGGTAAATTTCCACATGTATGCGGACGACACCCAGTTGTACCTTTCTGCCTCATCCCTCAACCCCCAGACGATCGATGTTCTGACAGCATGTCTGTCCGACATTGAGTCCTGGACGAGGGACAACTTTTTGCAATTGAACGTGAGTAAGACCGAGGCCCTCCTGATTGGCTCAAGCCAGCGCCTCCGCACATCGGGCGCTGCCAGCCTCAACATCCAAGGCTGTACTCTCCACCTCACAAAGCCAATCAGGAACCTCGGCATCATGTTCGATCAAAAACTTTCCTTCCTCCCCCACATCCGCGCCTTGACCGGCACCACTTATTTCCACCTGCGCAACATTGCCAGGCTCCGCAACTACCTTACCCCCCGCGCTGCCGAAACACTCGTGCACGTGTACATCACCTCACGGCTGGACTACGGAAACTCTCTCCTCGTCGGCCTCCCCAGTTCCTCCATTCACAGGCTGCAGATCATCCAAAACTCTGCAGCTCGTGTACTATCCCGCACACGCCTCCGCGACCACATAACCCCCACCCTCGCCCGTCTCCACTGGCTCCCCATCCTCCAGAGGATCGAGTTCAAGATCCTCGTCCTCACCTACAAGGCCTTACACGGCCTTGCCCCACCCTATTTAACCGATTTACTCTCCCCCTACACGCCCACCCGGACCCTCCGTTCAACAGGACTTGGCCTGCTCCAAGCCCCCCGCCCGAACCGCCCCACCATTGGAGGCAGAGCCTTCAGTTTCTCCGCTCCCACCCTATGGAATGCCATCCCTCAATCCCTCCGTTTCGTTTCTTCCCTTTCCTCTTTCAAGGCCGGTTTGAAGACTTTCCTCTTCGATCGTGCCTTTTGTTCCACCCCGAACTCTTTTACCTCCCCTTCCCAAACACTCCCCTCCCAGCTCGGGTCACACGCCTCCTGTTCAGCGCCTTGGGACGTCCTCCCGACGTGAAAGGCGCTCTATAAATGTAATTTGTTGTTGTTGGAGAGATTATTATCCCTGGAAAAGCATCTGCCAGTCAACTAACAACTGGCTTCCTACTCATTGCTGCTAAACAGAGGCGTATGGAATAAGAAAAGTTGCCCACCCTGGCCGGGAATCGAACCCAGGTCCTCTTACATGTGAGGCCAGTGTGGATAGCGTCCCAGTGTGCGCTACAATGGTGTAGCCTGACGCCGGGGAGGGTGAAAGTGACTCAAGGCAGGGACGAAGACGAAGATGAAGGTCTTTTAAGTGCAACCCAAAGAGGTGAAACAGATGGGGTGACGAGAGAATGGGCTACAAGTCTAAACACTGACCTAAGGACAAAGCCCTTTTCATCTAAAGAGCTGTGTTGATAGAAAAATCTATGAATTGGTGGGTTTGATAGTATCTATAAGACCATAAGTATTAGGAGCAGGAGTAGGCCATTCGGCCCTTCGAGCCTGCCCCGCTCATGGCTGATCTTCTGACCTAACTCTAATTACCTGCCCCACCCCCATATCCCCTAATCCCTCTATTTTTTAAAAATCTATCAGTCTCAGCCTTGAAAATGTTCAGAGACTGAGCATCTACGGCCTTCCTATCAAAGAAAACGTTCTATATTGATTTAATGGTGACGGACTGTGTGTGGTGGGAGGGGGTGGGAGGAAGGGGAGGGGAGGGCGTTCTAATGCATACTTTGCTCTCTGTATCTTGACATGATTGATGTATTCATGGCACGAGCTTTCAAACCTGTCAAATAAAGTCACGCTCTCCGGCTTGAACTGTACTGTACTTCTGTACTAGACAATCATTGCACAGAAAATTCCCGGACTGAAATAAAACCATCTGGTGTGGGCTTTTTTTTTAATGTTAATGCAGGGGAATGTGACTGCTTTCTAACACCTGGTGTTGACATGGAGTACTCTTGGGTCCTGAGCAACGTCAAGTTTGTTCTGGTCTGATCCCAGCAAGAAACTTCAACTCCAACTTCAAACATGTGCCCTCTCCCCCCTTAACTCTCGCACCTCCCTCCCCACACACACACATACACACACCCTCACCTCATCATACACACATACACACACACACCCTCACCTCATCATACACACACACACACACACTCACACCTCGTCACATACACACTCACATACACCCTCACCTCCTCACACACATACACACACTCACCCTCACCTCGTCAAATGACTACAGTCCTTTATCCTTTGAAAATAAGAATAACAATTCACTGGGATGGGATGCGCTGGGATGTGATGGACTGAGCTGGGATATGATGGGCTGAGCTGGGATGTGATGGGCTGAGTTGGGATGGGCTGAGCTGGGATGTGATGGGCTGAGCTGGGATGGGATGGGCTGGGCTGAGCTGGGATGTGATGGGCTGGGCTGAGCTGGGATGTGATGGGCTGGGCTGAGCTGGGATGTGATGGGCTGGGCTGAGCTGGGATGTGATGGGCTGAGTTGGGATGGGCTGAGCTGGGATGTGATGGGCTGAGCTGGGATGTGATGGGCTGGGCTGAGCTGGGATGTGATGGGCTGGGCTGAGCTGGGATGTGATGGGCTGGGATGGGATGGGCTGACAGGGACGAAGAAAAAGACAGTGGGGGCCCCACGGCACTATTTGAAAAGGGAAGGGTTTCACTTCCTGGTATCCTGGCTCAAAGAGGTTTTTGTGCAGGGCAATTTCAGGACAGGACAGAAACCAGGAAGTATTTACTTACTCATGGGGGGAGGCAGGGGGGAAATGGTATTTGGTATTTAACACGGGACACGGGGAGAACAGGATGTTGGATTCCTTTAAGCAATAGCTATGAGGGGAAGACGAACAGGGAGGTGTTTGTGGGACGATGAGATCAAACGAGCCAAAGAATCTTTATCCAAAACTTTGTGTACTGTGATGTGATCGTCAAAAATAGTCGATACCACGGCAGGCTTGAGGTGTCTTTCTATACTCATCCTGCAGGTGTCAGTGTTGATACTGATTCCCAGCACTGCACAACCCAATTTGACGCCTTTATATATATGCACACATACAGTAAATATATATACATATAAACATACAATATATATATACATATTGCTAGGTATACAGTATAAATATATATATATTTAAAAAGGTGGGAGGATTGATGGCTTTTCTCTGTTACATCAGTTTTGGCGATGCTCCCTCTGTACAAACTCACAGATGAAACCTACACAGTCAATTGACTTTACAGTATATTCTGTAAAGCGCTTTGAGACGTCTAGAAGACTTGAAAAGCACTACATCAAATTGCAAGGATTATTGTTATCTCAAAGTATCTTCAAAGTATCTTGCATGTAACAATCCTTTTTAACAAGTGCCACATTTTAATGAGACCCACAGAGAGAGAGATGCGTTCCGTGTGAAAATATCTGATGGATATAATATGGCTTTTTATTATATATTATATACATTAGATTAAAAAATGATATATTCTTTTTTTTAGGTGTTCCAAAATGTTTACAAAATGCAGTTTTATTAGCGAATGTTTCCGCATGTACAGCAAAAGGTCTCCATTCGCTCTTCCCTGATGTTTTCTAGTCATTAAACCAGGTTAAATGGAGGGAACAGGTTTTTCTGTGCAGACAACCCCTGAGGCCACTATTTTGGCTTCCGCCTTAACACAGAACAAAGGAGCAAGCGCAGTGACAAACATAATGGCACCCATAATGACATCCCATTAAAATTACATCAACTGAGCATTTCCAGAAACAATTAAATCAAAGACAACCTCAGGCACTAATATCAGATTTTTTTTTACATTTATTAGAGAAACAAAATCTCTATTTTATTTTTTTCTCTCAACTTGTACTGTGTCTGCTTGGCTTTTAGGCACCGTATCAATCAGCCTGTGCTGCATTCCCTCCCCTTTAGTATTTACCTGCAGGGTTGACTTTAAAGGTAAAGTAGCGAGGATTTATTTTTGGGGTATAATCTTGGAAGAAACATGAGTGAATTGTAATGGTAATAAGTTTCCTGTTGGCTGGAATGATAATGTTCTCTTAAAGGGCCACGGACTGCATTTTGCACCAAGAATAACCCTTGTGTTTCATACCGTGCTTTTAACATAAAAAATCTACAAATTGTTGCCAAACAAAGAAAAAACAGTCACTACACATTCCAGTCTTGACCTGATATGCCCTGTGGAGTCCTGTAGCTTATTCGTTTGAGCTCTCGCCTCGTAAGCGAGAGGACATGGGTTCGATTCCTGGGCAGAGTGAAAAGTTAGGCAAGATACCTTACTCCACCCGCTTCTGTTTACCTAGCAATACTAAATAGGAACCCAGTTGTTAGTCAATTGCCAGATCGCTTTCCAGTGGTAATAATTGGGGTAATAATAATCAAAAAAAATATTAATTTGCTCACTCAATCCACAACTGTTTGTGGAATACTGCTGTGCATAATTGACTGCCGTATTTTGCCCACAAAATACAGTCAATTCACTTTAGCATATACTGTATTCTGTAAAGCGGTTTGAGGTGTCTTGAAGACATAATAAGCTGCTGTATTAAAAGCAGGGATGAATATTATTATGATTATTATTATGGTATGAGTATTAATGAATTCTTTGCAATTTGTTCATTAAAACCTATGTAGTGTGGAGGATGTTTCTTCCCAGTTGGACTCACCCAAGCTCGGAACCCACCAGTCCCTCCCTATCATTGTACCTTTTATCCCTCTTTCTCCCGTGTCTAGGCTAGTGTGTGTGTGTCAGAGTGCGTTACTAGACTGTGCAATCCAGCGTCATGATACCAGTGTGCTTGGAATAGTTATTAATTGTAATTTTGTTCCTCCCTGTCACATTTTTCCCTGGGAAATGGATGGTGAATAATTCAGCAGTTGTTTGGCTGTGCTTTCTAATCTCTGTGTGTAGCAATGTGGGTATTCTTTGGAATATTAATGTGGAGGGATGGTTTGTCTGGGAGCCAGCCAGGGCTCAGGCTGGTCCTTAAAGAGGAAATTTCCTCCATCTGTACCCTATATAAACATGGAGAGGGACTGTGGTCTGGGTACTGCTCTAACCCACATACAAGCGCTCTGAGACGCTGTTTGGTGTGGAGGGCACTATATAAATCCAAGATGTTATTGGATAAACATCTAACCACACCCCCTACACACACAAACTCCAGTTAGCTAAGGTTGGTACCCAAAGGAGAAATGCAGAGCTAATAGAGTAGTGATAATGGGTGACTTCAACTATCCCAACATAGACTGGCAGAATAGTAGAGTAAAGGGCAAGGAGGGAGAAGAATTCCTGAAGTGTGTGCAGGACAACTTTCTTGATCAGTATGTTTCCAGTCCAACGAGGAAAGAAGCATTGCTGGATCTAGTTTTGGGAAATGAGGTAGGGCAAGTTCAACAGGTTTCTGTAGGTGAGCATCTAGGGAATAGTGACCACAATATCGTTAGATTCAGAATAATTATGGAAAGGGATAAGGAACGATCACAGGTGAGGACACTCAACTGGAAAAGGGCTAATTTCAATGAGTTGAGGTGGGACCTAGCCAAGGTGGATTGGAAAGAAAAATTGGCAGGTAAGACAACTAACGAGCAGTGGGCAGCGTTCAAAGAGGAGATAGTTCAGGCACAGGTCAAAAGCATCCCCACAAAGGTGAAATGTAAGGCATCCAAACCTCCCTGGATGACTAAGGAAATCGGGGCCAAAATAAAACAAAAAAAAGAGACTTATGATAAGTGTCAGGCTCAAAATTCAGAAGGGAACCAAGCAGAATATAGGAAGTGTAGAATAGAACTAAAAAGGGAAGTTAGAGGGTCAAAGAGACTGCATGAAAAACAATTAGCGAGTAAGATTAAGGGGAACCCTAAGGTTTTTTACCAACATATTAAGAGTAAAAGGTTGGTCAAGGAGAGGGTGGGGCCAATTAGGGACCTAGGAGGAAATCTCATTGTGGAGGCAGAGGGCATGGCTGATGTACTGAATGAGTACTTCGCCTCTGTCTTCACAAAAGAAAAGGATACAGCCAATGCCATGGTATTGGAGGAGAGGGTAGGAGAAATGGATAGAATAATTATAACCAGAGAGGAAGTTCTAAAAAGGTTGACGTTGCTCAAGGTGGATAAGTCACCTGGTCCGGATGGGATGCACCCTAGGTTACTAAGTGAGGCACGGGAGCAAATAGCAGGGACTCTGGCCACGATCTTTCAATCTTCCTTGGACACAGGGGTCGTGCCAGAGGACTGGAGGATAGCTAATGTTACTCCCTTGTATAAAAAGGGGCAGAAGGACAAGCCTGGTAACTACAGACCAGTCAGTCTAACGTCGGTAGTGGGCAAACTTCTAGAGTCCATAATCAGGGACAAGGTAGATCTTCACTTAGAAAGATATAGGCTAATAAAGGACAGTCAACATGGATTTGTTAAAGGCAAATCTTGCCTTACAAATCTGATAGAATTTTTTGATGAGGTAACGGAATGGGTGGATAATGGTAGCGCAGTTGATGTAGTTTACATGGACTTTCAAAAGGCATTTGACAAAGTGCCACATGAGAGACTTATTATTAAATTAAAGGCCCATGGCGTAAAAGGGACAGTGGCAGCGTGGATCCACAACTGGCTGCGAGACAGAAAGCAGAGAGTTGTAGTGAGCGGCTGTTTTTCAGACTGGAGGGAAGTGAGCAGTGGTGTGCCACAGGGATCGGTTTTGGGACCATTGCTGTTTGTAATCTACATCAATGATCTGGACTTGGGTGTACGGAGTACAGTTTCCAAGTTTGCAGATGACACTAAGTTAGGGAGAATAGTAAACAGTGAGGAGGATAGTAGCCATCTGCAAGAGGATATAGACAAATTGGTAAAGTGGGCAGACACATGGCAGATGAAGTTTAATGCAGAGAAGTGTGAGGTGATGCATTTTGGGAGAATAAATGAAGGGAGGCAATATAGGCTAGATAGTACAATTTTAAATGGTGTAAAGGAACAGAGAGACCTGGGGATTTGTGTTAGTGACTCGTTGAAGGTGGCAGGACAGGTAGACAAGGCTGTTAAGAAGGCATATGGGATACTAGGCTTTATAAATAGGGGTATAGAGTACAAAAGTCAGGAAGTGCTGACTAACCTCTATAGGACTTTGGTGAGGCCTCAGCTGGAATACTGTGTTCAATTCTGGTCACCACACTACAGAAAGGATGTGAAGGCATTGGAAAGGGTACAAAGAAGATTTACTAGGATGGTGCCAGGATTGAGGGATTTCAGCTATGAGGAGAGGCTAGATAGGCTAGGGTTATTCTCTCTGCAGCAGAGAAGATTGAGGGGAGACCTAATAGAGGTTTATAAGATCATGAGGGGTTTCGACAGGGCAAATAGAGAAAAACTATTTCCACTCGTGGGTGAATCTGTGACTCGTGGTCACAGATTTAAAATAGTTTCACGGCGCAGTAGAGGGGAGCTGAGGAGAAATTTTTTCACTCAGCGAGTTGTTCGAATCTGGAATGCATTGCCTGAAAAGGTGGTGGAGGCTGATTCGATAACAACTTTTAAAAGGGAATTAGATCTTTATTTAGGGAGAACGGGTCTATTAGGCTATGGGGAGCGGGCAGGGCAGTGGGATTGAATCGCTCTTTTCAAAGAGCCGGCACAGACTAGATGGGCCGAATGGCCTCCTTTTGTGCCGTAAAATTCTATGAATCTATGAATCAAAGGATCTGTCTGCTGTTGTAATAATAATAATCTTTAAATTTGATATTGTGCTTTATCACATTGTCAAGACTGCGAAGCGCAATGACATCTCAATGACGTGCTAAGGCTCTATATCGAATGCAAGGATTATTACTATTATAAAACATCTCAAAGCGCTTCGTAGCGTATACTGTAAAGTTCATTGATTGTATGTTTTGTGGGAGAAATGCAGCAGCCAACTGCACACATCAGCATCCCACAAACAGATGTGGATCAAGTGACCAAATTATTATTAGTGATTTTTTTTTGAAGGAATTGTTGTCTCTGGAAAGGAATCTGCCAATTGACTAACAACTGGGTTCCTACTTACTGCTAGGTAAACAGAGGCATGAGGAGCAAGGAAACTTGTCCAATATTATGTCCCACCCGGGAATCAAACCCAGGTCCTCTTGTTTGCAAGGCAAGCACGGTTACCGCTGTTGTACAGGGCTGCACAACAGGCTCATCCAGCCAACATGTTGCTTCAACTCTAGAACCTATGGATCCCATTCATCCCTTTGATCTCTGAGTGTGTTTGCCTTTCATGTGGCTTGGGTTCATCATCCTGGCCAAATAGGATGTCCAATTTCCAATTGTAGGATTATTTGATTTGGTGATTAATCCTTGTGGTGGATGACAAAGGAGAGAGAGAGTCACTGCAGTCTTGGCATGTTCTCTGGTTTGTTATACTTTGGCATTTTCGGCTTTGATGAGGGAGGGTGTTGCCAACCGGAGAAGTGTTTTGAGCCTCGATGAAAGGGCTAAAGACACATCGTAGAAATTTAAAGTGTTTTCATGTTTGTAGAGGGATGGATAGCAAATCATTTCATACCTGTCACAGAAAATGTTGGCATCTTATACCTCAATCAACCTCCAGTTCTTACCTGCTCAGTACTCACCTGCTGGCCAGAGGGTTATAGGTTTCACTTCATAAAATCCTGTCGCTCAGTGGAATCCTCAGAGTGCTCACCTCGCAAACCAGTGGATCTAGGTTCAATCGCAAAACCTTAGGCAAGTTTCCTTACCCCACATGCCTCTGTTTATATTGCAGTAAGTAGGAAAACGGTTGTTAGTCGATCAGTGAATCACTTTATTGGAGGTAATAAACCCTCCAAAAAAAAATTAAGAATTTGGTCACTCAGTCCACGACTGTTTTGGAGATACTGCTGTACGCAATTGCAAGCCACTTTTCTCTCACAAAATACACAGTCTAGTACACTTTACAGTATATTCTGTGAAGTGCTTTGAGACGTCTTGAAGATGTGATAAGGAGCTATATCACCTGCAAGAATGTAAGGATTATTATTATTATAACCTGGGCTGTGCTCAGAGCTGTGCTGGGGTTGAGGTAGTCCTTGGAAGAGATGTTAAACTGAGGTCCTCTCTGCTGTTCAGGTGGACGTGAAGGATCCCATAGCCCTATTTGAAAAGAAAAGGGAGTTTTTGACTCTCTCCCAGTGTCCTGGCCAACAAATCCACAAAATAAAATTGACCAATAAAATGGACGTTTGTGGGACATGGCAATGTACTGCTGCGTGCAGCTGCAAAATGCACAGTCACTTCATCTGTGAGTAATTGGCTGTTGCTTTTACCCATAAAAATATGCGGTCAATTCACTTTACAGTATATCCTGTGAAGCGCTTTGAGACGTATTGAAGATGCGATCAAATGCAAGGATTATTATTATTATCATTTCACAGTGAAGCGCTTTGAGATGTCCTTCCAGTGTGATGAGGCACTGGATTAAATGTAGAGATTGTGATGATGATGTTGATGCTGTTGGAAAAAGACAAGAGATACACTGGGCGTCCATGGGCCTGGGCTCAGCCCCTGTGGCTGTTTTATCTTAAAGCTTTAACGAGGCTCATAATTATAGGGTTCAATTCTGGCTTCAGTTTGAAATAATAATACTATTGCATTTGATATAGCGCTTTTCACATCTTCTAGACTCAACTCCAATCAAAAAGTCTCTCCACGACCCTCAACTTTCTGACCCAGAGATGAGAGCGCAGGCCGGCTGAGTCAAGCTGACACATTGAATGTTCCTAACACTTGATGTGAGTCTGAGTAATAACTGCATGGAAATCAAGTGAGATAGTCAGTCAGTGTGTGAGCTGCTGGTTTATGTGAGTCAGACTGGTTTATCTGGTTAACCACCCGTCTTGCCATCAGTCGCTCATGTCCCTCATTCCCCACTCCAGCTACCGAGAGCTTTGCTCAACATCAAATGGACTTGTTTACTTTTTGTTGTGGGGGGAGGGACGGTTGGAAAAGGGGAGGGAAAGGTGGGAGTGGGAAGGAGGAAGAAATTTCTCATTTCCAAAACAAATGTGCTGGGGGATAACGAGGAGAGAGGTTGCAGTCAGTGAAATTCACCTATAATTGTTCATTCAGATAATAATAATTCTTGCATTTTATACAGCGCCTTATCACGTCTTCGAGGAAGTACTTCACACGATATACTGTAAAGTGTAGTGACTGTGTATTTTGTGGGTGAAATTGGAACAATCATCAGCCAGGTCTGTAACACATTTCACCCACAAAAAAAACAGTATAATTTGTAAATCACTTTGACATTTCTCAACAACATGATAAGGTTCTATCAACTACAAGGATTGTTGTTGTTACTATATTGAAATCCATCACTGTGGCTTAAGAGTCTCCAAACCAAACTGAGGTGCTGCATCCCACCCACAAATGGAAATCCTAGAGATATATTGGTATGAAATACACACACGCTTTCTCTCTCTCAGAGGGACACATCTTGTTTACCTAATATTAGGAGCAGTTTGGAGCCAAGGCTTGGAGGGAGCTCAGAGTGTGCATTGGGGTAACTGCTGGAGTCTAACCAACTAAGACCGCACAGCTTGCCATTGATATCCCTGTCTGGCCAAGCTTTCCCCGCTGCTTGTCCAGCTAGGACGATAGGAACTCTCTCCTTGTCGACCTTCCCAACTCCTCCCTTCACAGGCTGCAGATCATTCAGAACTCTGCAGCTAGTGTTCTCTCCCGTACCAGGCTTCACGACCACATCACTCCCACCCTCCCCCGTCTCCACTGGCTCCCCGTCACCCAGAGGATCCAATTCAAGATACTCGTCCTCACTTTCAAGGCCATTCACGACCTTGCCCCCGCCTGTCTCCCCCCCACCCCGCACAGGTCCCGACCTGACTGTTCAGTGCTTTGGGACATCCTCCTGACGTGAAAGGCTCTTTATAAGTGCAATTTTGTTGTTGTTGTAGGACCACCCTCCCGGGGGCAGGCACTGATGGTAGAAAGGAAGGCAAGAGGGACAAACAGGAGGCCAGAGCCAGTTGAGCAGGGGCAGCGGGTAGGGGAGCAAGCAGGTGGTAGTGGTAACGAGGTGGTTTGAAGATGAGTGTCTCTCACAGGCAGCTTCTCACATGCCAGTGTTGGGAAGTATCGCAATGTGAAGGCTGCTCTCTCCAACATAATGAGCTCTTTTAAGTTCGCATCACCCTTTTTAGGAGGTGGACTTGTTGTGGGGGAGAGGGGGTGAGGAGGGGAGGAGGGGGAGGCAGGGCGTGTTGATAGACAAGGCGTTGAGTTAGGTTTTCCGAATGGCGCCAGGAGTATCTCTCCAAGTAATCTCTTCTCATTCCAAATCCCGGTGTAACCTTCTTTGAGACACGGAGAGGAATTTATTTAGTCGGCTTGTGTTTGAGGTTTATTCCTCAAACCCCACCCACCCCACAACACACACACCCACTGCCACAACACACACACCCACACACACCCACTGCCACAACACACACACCCACACACAGACACAGGGCACCTTCCCTCCCAAGCCCCACTCCCCTCACACAGTGCCCCCCCCAGAACCCAATTCCCCACTCCCCTGCCCCCGCAATTTTGCTCACAAAATACCTCCAGTCAATTAATTCACTGTATAGTATATGCTGTGAAGTGCTTTTGTTTTGAGACGTCTTGAAGAGATGAAGCGTTATATCAAATGTAAAGATTATTATTATTATTATCACTGTTATTAATACTGGGAACAAAAATTAATCAGCCAATAGTTATTTTGGCGAATGTCTGAGGGTGATGCCATTCACATTAGTGATGTGGTGTTAACATAACTTGTGTGTTACACAGCCCACCATACACACACATAGTAATTGTCACCTCATATAACAACAACAATTTGCACTTATATAGCCGCCTCCCCACAGGGTGACATCTCAGCATTTAAAGGCAGCGGCGCCTGACTCCAAGCCCAGCCCCCACACTCCCACTTACACCCTCCTCTCACCACATGTATGTGCGTGAGTGTGTGCATATGATTGTGTGCTCTGGGACGCTACGCTGCATAAAGGGAGCAATATAAATGGAAGTTGTTGTTGCTGAGCGGGGGCGTGGGGGGTGATAGGGGGACACGATCAGAACCAGAAGGATGGGCTAACAGGGAAACAGAGAATGTGGGGTAAGGAAACCGGAATCGAACACAGATCCTCTCACTTGTGAGGCAAGCACTCTAATCACTGAGCAACAGGACTCCACATTATCAAAGGCCTCAGCTCAGACCAGTGCTGTTAATTCTCCTCCCTCCCTCTCTCTCTCTCCCAGTAAAACCCTATTCGAAATGAATGAAAATGAGGATACTGGTCTCAGCGAGAACAAGGCTGAGATTTCTCACAGAATTAAAAGATAAAACTCCTCTCTGCCAGGGCCTAGCCAGAGTTTAGATCTGTTCCCCCTTTTCAACGGTGATTACATGCCTCCGGCACCTGCAGGAGTCCAGTATAAAGAGGCCATTCATAGGACCTGGCAGCTTAAGCATGGGAATGTTAGGCAAACGGCTGACAGTCATTGTATCTCTTAGCAAAGGGCTTTCAGCCCAGAGAACTTCAAAACACAACGCTCCACTGACGCCATAGTTGGGCGTCCCAATCCCCTGTCCGCCCCCCTGCAGAATAATCAGTGCCTTCCTCACTCTATCCCCTTGCCTACAGCAAAGAGGCAGAACACTGTTTATAACAGTTCCGTCATCTTCCCGGCCTCCTTGCTCCGGCCTGCTCCATGTCCCCCCACCCTCCTACCATCATCCGTTCCCCTCTACCAGACGAGCTCTCAGTTCCTGTTTGTAAAGCGCTTTTTAGAACTTCTCCCTCCATGAAAGGCCAGATTATTGTTGTGAGTGAGTGAGTGAGTGAATGAGCGAGCGGGTGGGGGGGTGGGTGGGTGGGGGGGAGGGAGGGAGGGATTCCCTATTTATTTATTATCCAGGGAGCTTTGTTTGTAAGTGGCAATAGTGAAGAGAGTTGGGAGAGAATTGGAAATAAATCAGAGGGTTTGTCTGAGGCTGGGTAAATAGGGCATAGACTGTGGAGAGAGTTTGGAAAGATCTTTCACACAATCAACCATTAAACACTCTCCAGTTTGGTGTTGATCTGTTTGCTGGGAGATTATTCCTGCTCAGCCAAGCTTCTATCACTTTAATGGATTTAGAATAACGCTGTTGTAATACAGATTACAGAGATTTAAGACACCACAAGAATTGGTGCTGCGATGGGACATCAACAGAAGTCAGCTATCCAACCTGCTTACTCACTACCTGCTGCCCATGCTCAACTGGCTCCAATCTCCTGTTGTCCCTCATGCCCTCAATCCGCGCTTTCAGCCACTACTCCCCGAAACTCTGGAACTCTCTCCTTCAACCCCTCCACCTTTCTCCCCCACTCCTTCCCCATCTTCAGGTCGTGCCTGTGGGCAAAATTGGAGTTGATCAGCCATGGTCTAAATAGAATGGCGAAACAGGCTTAAGGGGCTGAATGGCCTGCTCCTGTTCCTATGAAAGCATGGCCACCGATGGTGGAGAGGGTTAAGGTCACTGATGTGATACAATGATGGGAAGGGATTATAATATTAAAACGTTACAACTGGCTGTGAAGCCATGTTCTTATTGTGGACCTTACAATAACTCCCAGAGCAGAGGGCAGAGCAACACCAATAAGGCTCCAGTTAACCCTTTCCTCGTCCAGGCAAGACAACCTGGGAGAGAGAGGAGAGGGCCTGAGGGAGAGGGGGGAGCAGCTGGGAGAGTGAGGGGGGGTTTGTGGGGGGCGCCTGGGGGAGGGGGAATTGGCTGAGAGAGAGAGCTGGGGCCTGGGGAAGCGCGGAGCGGCTTGGAGAGGGCTAGGAGGGAACCTCATGGAGCTCTACCAAATTTGAGATGGGAATTGAAAACCTAAACTCTTGTCCTAATCAATACTTTAGGATGTATCAATAATAATGATCGTTGCATTTGACACAGCGCCTTGTAACATGGACTCACATATATGTAGTGGTTAAAGCAGTCACCTCGCAAGCGAGAAGACCCCAATTTGATTCCCAGGTGGGGCAAAACCTTAAACAAGTCTCCTTACTCGACACTTCTCTGTTTAGCTTGCAATAAGTAGGATCCCACTAGTTAGTCAAACAGCAGATAGATTGCTATTCCAATGCTAATAACACTTTTAAAAAAAAGACTCAATCCAAGACTGTTTGTGGGACACTGATTCTGCACAATTGGCTGCTACATTTAGCCCACAAATATATAGTCAAATCACTTTACAGTATATTCTGTGAAGTGTTTTGAGACGTCTCGAAGATGTGATAAGGCTCTAAATCAAATATGATGGGGGTGAACGTACAGAGAGATCTGGGTGTTCAAGTAAGCGAATCATTAAATGTAGCAGGGCAGGTAGATAAGGCAGTAAAAAAAGGCATTTGGTGTACTGAGCTTTATTAGTAGGGGCATAGAGTGTAAGAGTAGGGAGGTTATGGTTAATCTATACAAAACACTGGTTAGGCCTCAGCTGGAGTACTGCGTCCAGTTGTGGGCACCTTACTTCAGGAAGGACATTAAGGCACTGGAAATGGTGCAGAGGAGATTCACGAGAATGATACCAGGAATGGGGAACCTTAGCTATGAGGACAGACTGGAGAAGTTAGGACTTTTCCCATTAGAGCAGAGAAGGTTACGCGGGGACCTGATAGAGATCTTCAAGATTATGAAAGGTTTCGACAGCTAGATAGGGAAAAGCTGTTTCCGCTGGTAGGTGTGTCTGTGACCCGTGGTCACAGTCTTCATATATCTACCAAAAGAAGCAGAGGGGAGGTTAGAATAATTTTTTTTACTCAGCGAGTTGTTCGAATTTGGAATGATCTGCCTGAAAGGATAGTGAGGTCTGATTCGATAGCAGCTTTTAAGAGAGAACTAGATCTGGGGAAGACAGGTTTACAGGGTTATGGGGAGAAAGCTGGTGATTGGGGTTAATGAAAGTGACTTGCTCGGTCAAAGAGCCGGCACAGACTCGATGGGCCGAATGGCCTCCTTCTGTGCCGTAACATTCTATGATTCTATGATAATATTCTTCTTAAATCCACCAACATATTTTCAGATCTCAGCCGAGGTCACTAACCCTCCCCTCCGCTTCCCACTCCTTTACCCCACCCCCCCAACCTACCCACCCTCCCACCCGGCCACCCACCCATCCGGCCATCCACACCCCACCCACCCCTCCACCCCCCCCCCCCCCCATTCGATCATGTGAGGGTCTTCATTCCGACTTGTGTTTCCCCGAGACATTATGAAACGGCCTTTGTTCTTCCCCTCCCTGCACTCCTGGTTTGAGCAGCGATGTGGGTTTGATCAGTTGCTCAGTCCGTTTGCAATCTTATCCCCTTTCCAAATTCTTCCAATATTTCCTCCACATGGCCTCCAGCTACCAAACATTCCAGCAGTCGCTATTCTAATTTTGTCAAGCGCGGGAGAGTGGAGTTACAGTTGTAAATATTTATTAATAATAATAATCATCATCATCATTGCATTTGACACAGCGCCTTACCATGTCTTCGAGACGTCTCAAAGCGCTTCACAGAATATACCATAAAGTGAATTAACTGTATATATTGTGGACTAAACGTGGCAGCCAATTGCGCACAGCGGTGTCCCCCACAAACATTTGTGGGTTGAGCAAACCACCATTTTTTTAAAAAGGGATTATTACCCTTTGAAGTGACAAAGCGCTATATCAAATGCAAGCAAAAGCGATCAGCCAATCAACTGACAACCGCTTTCGTCTTTACTGCTCGGTAAACAGCGGCTTTTGATGTACCTGCCTAAGATTGCCTGCCCGGGAACTGAACCTGGGTCCTCTCGCTTACAGGACGAGCGCACTAACCACAAGGCTACAGGACTCCACGTGTTATTCACACACAAAACAACTTCTCTCAACGCATCCCACACTGTTGTCACTCTAACTCTGTCTGAATTTCAGCTCCACACCCTTAACTGCTGGGGTGAAAAGAGGACAGAACTGTGCTTGTAAATAAGCTATAAAGCTCTCTTGGCACATTGACACAGTGTGTGGCTGAGATTTTATTTTACCTGTTTATAACTTTCATGAGAAAGTTGCCGTGAAGGAATTTTATGTGGGGAGGCGGGGAGTGATTCAGAATAAATATATCAATCACTATTTCGAGTAATATATCCTCTTCCCTCCCTCCCTCCCTCCCTCCCTCCCTCCAGTCTCACTCACTCACACACACTCCTTCCTCAGAAGTCCTGGAATGCAGTGGTTAGCACCCAGGTTTGATTCCTGTGCAGGGTGAAATCTTCAGCAAGTTTCCTTACTCCTTACACACTCTCTGTTTTCTCAGCAGTAAGTTGGAACCTGATAAGTGGATCGCTTTCCAGAGATAATAAGCCGTTCAAAAAAATATGTGGTCATTCAATCCATGACTGTTTGTAGGACACTGTTAGGCCCAATCAGGTTTTGCCCACAAAATACACAGTATATCCTGTGAAGCGCTTGGAAATGTCTCCGCAGCGAGATAAGGCACTATATCAAAGGTAAACATTATTATTAGTCGCCATTAGAGAAGGTAAATTCGTTGTCCCTGTAGTACTATTGCCATCCAACAGGGGGTGTGCTTGTGACAAGGCCAGCCAAAGTGAGTCATCTTTAGTAGTTTGCCCAAAGCGCGCGTGGTTTAGTGATAATAATAATTATTATAATCGTTGCATTTGATTATCACATCTTTAGCCCATTATCACATCTTCTAGACGTCTCAAAGCGCCTCACAGAACATCCAGGCAGGTCAGGGTGAAACCTTGGGCAAGTTCCTTACTCCACATGTCTAATAATAAACCTTCAAAAAACCACAATAATAATATTCTGTGAAGAGCTTTGAGACTTGAAAAAGCGCTACATCAAATTCAAGGATTATTATTATTATATAAGATACTGTAAAGTGAAATGACTATATATTTGTGGGTGAAACGAGGCAGCCAATTACATAAACAACAAACACAACAAACAAAATACGACAAACGCTTGTATAGCGCCTTGTCAGTGAGAGGACACAGGGTTCACAGTTACTGTGTCAAACCCGAGCTGAGGACAAAGCAGTGTCCCCACACAGTCGTGGATTGAAGTGACCAATTTATTATTTTTTTTCTTGAGGGATGTTTATCAGGCCTGCGGAGTACAGAGACTTACCCAAAAACTCGCCCTGGCTCAGAATCAAACTCAGGACTCTCTCGCTCGCAAGGTGAGTGATTAACCACTGAGTTACAGGACTTCTTTTGAGTGGAGAGTGGTTCTGGACTATCCTTTCCCCCACTTGTTTTGAATTTTGGATAAAGTTTTCGCCAACATTTAGAAGCACCACTTCTCTTCTTTCCCTCCCCCATCGCCCTGTATTACCCCCACCCCCACTGGCCCCCTCACCCTGTCCCACTATCCCACTCCTTACTCCACCGGCCCCCCAGATCACATCTTCCTCCCCTTCTCTTGAAAAACAACAGACTTTTATGTTGTCAGGTAAATGACCCCCCAAAAAAAAAACATTTGGGGGAGGTTTCCGGTAAAACATTAGAAGATGAAAGAAAATGTGAGAGTTGGAAATTAACAATTTTTACACCCCCTAAGAATTGTTCTTAAATTTAAAGATTTTTTAGCGGGGTTGGGGTGGGAGAGAGAAGTGGGAGAGGGGTCATCAAGGTCACTGGGTACGTCATCAAGTACATGTGTGTGGGGTGGGGTGCTCTGTTAAACGGTTCAGTTAAACAAGGTGGGAGAGGGCAAATTTGCTATTTGTGCGTTGTGGGGGTGGTATGTGTGGGGTGGGGTGTTTGGTGTGTGTGGGGGTGGGGTTTGGTGCATGTGTGTGGTGGGGGTTGGCGGATGGGGTTGGTGTGTGTGTAGGTGAGTGGGGGTTTGGTGCGTGTGGTGGGGAGGGGTTGGTGTGTGTGGTGGTGGGGGTTGGTGTATGCGGTTGAGAGACTCTTAACAGCTGCTTTGCTGTTGGTAAGAGGGGGTTGAGTCTCACAGAGAGAGTCTGAACAGTGTAATCTCTGAGAGAACAGAATGAATCTGGCAATCATCAAAAGTTGTTACAGTGGGGCCTCCAGTCTAGGCACACCCTCTGTGACAGATCAAATTTAATGAGATTGCACAGAGCCGAGGTCTGAGACAGACAGAGGCCGTTGTGTGTGTATGTGTGCGTGTGCGCGTGTGTGTGTAATAGGTAGAGTCCGGTAGCAAAGTGGGCAGCTCGCTCACTCGCCTTGTAAAAGAGACGACCCAGGTTCGATTCCTGGGTGGGAGGAGTGAAACCTTAGGCAAGTTTTCTTTCTTTCACACACGCCTCTGTGCCTAGCTGTAAGTCGGAACCTGGTTGTCAGTTGATTGGCGGATCGCTTTTCCGGGTGGTAATAATCCCTTCGAAGAATGTAATGAATTTGGTCACTCATTCCATGACTGGCCTTGGGACGCTGTTGTGTGCAATTGGCTGCCTAGTTTCACCCACAAAATATACAGTCATTCTACTCTACAGTATATTCTGTGTAGCCCCAGCCAGAGAATTGAACCAGGGTCCTCTCGCTTGCAATGCAGATCAGCTATCATCTAACAGAATAGCAGAACAGGCTCAAAGCTTTCAGATATCCCAAAAGACATGATGAGGCCCTTTGCCAAATATAGAGATTATTATTATGATGTGTGTGGAGCAAGTGGTGGGGGGATGGGGGTGGGTGGGAAGGGGGCTGGACAGAGGCTCCTCATCTCGTTCCACACCTTAAACTCCCTCCCTCCTTCCTTCCTTCCTTCCCTCCCTCCCATCCCATGTTCCCCTTCGAATAAACTGCAACGTTGACTAGCTCTTTCTGTTGGCAGACATTTGCAATAACCTAATGAAGATATCTTTCATTGGTTTATTAAAGTGCCTCAATTCTTCAATGGGGTAGGGGGGAACTGGATAAAGGCTGGAAAAGGAGAAGTGGGAGAGAGAAACAAATGGGAGGGTGCAATTAGTACCAGTGCATCAGAATAGAAGAACAGGAAGAGGCCATTCAGCCCATTGAACCTGTTCCCCCATTCTATTAGATCATGACTGATCCGTACCTCAACTAAAATCACCATCTCAGACTGAGTGTGCTGGAACCTTTTCCTCCCTTCTTTTGAAATTTAAGGTTCACATAGTGGCAATTTGACATGCCCTCAAATCCTGCTGCGTTTGCCTATAGATATACTGTCAAATAACCTCCACTGCAATTTCCTGGGAAGACTGTTGAGATGTTTAGTGTGCTTGCCTTGCAAGCAAGAAGACCCAGGTTCGTTTCCTGGCCGGGGTGGGGAGAAACTTAGACAAGTTTCCTTTATTCCACACACACACACTCTCTGTTTAACCAGTAATAGGTAGAAAATAAGGGATATGGAGCAAAGGTAGGTACTTGGAGTTGAAGTACAGGTCAGCCATGCTCTATTCTAAAAGATTGGCGAAACAGGCTTGAGGAGCTGAATGGCCTACCTCTGTTGCTATGAGATAGTTTCTTTATTCGACAGAGATAAAAGTGTGAGAGAACAGTACGGAACGAGACCTTCTCTGTGTGTGCTGTGCTGTAATACCAACCATCCCATAGACATCAAAACATCTGGATAGCAGAGATCAGGGTCTTGTTACTATCTATTTGTCACCACCTCCCTCTCCCAGAATCTCTAACTGATCCCAATCCATCTCCAAGTGGATTCTTAGAAACCAGGGATCAAGATGTCCTGAGTTTCACTCAAGTTTTAACCCTTACTGCACTGGACAAACAATACGATTTACATCTTTAAGCTTGGGAATGGTCTTCAAGCCTTAAGCAGCACAGCTTTGACAACATTTACAACATTTACAACAACCAGCGGTGGGGCTGGGGACTAGGTCAGACGCAGATTCTATGTTGAATGTGGTGATGATGGTTGGTGTAAGTTTTTGTTGAAATGTTTCACTCCCTCTCTCTCTCTAACTCTCCCCCCATTCCTACTCTCCGTCTCACTACCCCTACCCCGACCCTCACCCACCCCGCTCGAGTTCCAACCTAACTGTTCAGTGCCTTGGGACGTCCTTCCGACATGAAAGACTCTCTTTAAATGTAATTTTGTTGTTGTTGTTTTTGAATGTGGTGATGATGGTTGGTGTAAGTTTTTGTTGAAATGTCTCCCTCTCTATCTTTCTCTCCCTCAACCACCCAGTGAAACACACTTTCCTCCCTCTCCATTGATGCTGCCTGACCTGCTGAGATGTTTGTTACGTCAGGGTATTAAGGGATTAAGGGATATGGGGCAAGGATGGGTAATTGAAGTGGACATACATATCAGCCATGATCTAATAGAATGAAGGAACAGGCTCGAGGGGCTGAATGGCCTCCTCCTGTTCCTATGTTTGTGCTAAAACTCTCGTTGGGAGCAGATATCCTTTTACAGACTTTTTATGACTGGTTTAATCCGTTGACTGGTAAGAAGCTATATTTAGAGTTGCACAAGCTGAGATACAGACAGCATTAACCTAGATTTTTGCTTTGCCACCTTATATCTCTCTTCTCTCGCCCTCTCCCCTCACCCACCCTCATCCCCACTCCCCCCCTCTCCCCACCCCTCACCCACCCTCACCCCCACTCGCGCCCCCTCCCCACCATCCTTAATATTAATAATCCTTACATTTGACATAGCGCTTTTCACATTTTCTAGACGTCACAAAGCGTTTCACAAAATATAGTGTGAAATGAATTGACTGTATACCAGTATTTTGTGGGTGAAAACGTGGCAACCAATTGCAAACGGCAGTGTGCCCACACAAACAGTCGTGGATCGAAACGGTAATTTTTTTTTCTTGAATTATTATTATGAGGGATAAAGAAACTTGCCCACAGTTTTGCTGGGAATCGAACCCAGGTCTCTCACTTGGAAGGTGAGTGCTCTAAACCACCGAGTTACAGGATTATCAGGTTGAAACTTCTCAAAGCGCTTCACAGGATTTCACAAGTGTAGTGACTGTGTGTCAGAAGCCGATTAGGTCACATGTCGACATGCTGGGTTGGGAATCTATGCAGTCTCTTACCCAGCCTCCCCCCACTCCCCTCTCTTCTCTTCCCTCCATACTCTCACTCTCTGCCCTCCCGCCTGACCCTCAAAGCCTCGTAAACTGAAACTAAACAACAGGTGTGGATATTGCAATGTCCTAATGGCAGCCAAATAGGAGGCCGACAAAAGGCTGCTTTGAGAAGACAGGTTACAGTAAAGGGTGGCAGAGGGTCCTCTTACATTTGCTGGATACTGTCCAACATTCCTCTAATTTACAACACTGTAGCTGTGTTTGTGATTCAGACCTCTCCATGCCCTCTTTGTCTCTTGTGTGCTCAGGTACTCTCCTATCATCCTGGGCTCTGCGGACATTAACTCTTTCAGCATCCACTCTTCAGTAATAATAATAAAAATCTTTGCATATGTTACCACGTCTTTGAGACCTCCCAAAGCGCTTCGTAGAAGATATTGTAAAGTGCAGTGACTGTATATTTTGTGGACGAGTGAAACACCGCAGCCAATTGCCTACAGAGGTGTCTCACAGTCGAGGATTGAGTGACCAATATTACTTTTACTTTTTTTAAGGGATTATTACCCTTGGAAAAGCGATCAGCTAGTGGACTAAAACCAGGTTTTTACCTACTGCTGGGTAATCCGAGGCGTGTGGAGTAAGAAAACTTGCATAAGGTTTCTTACTAGTCCTAGCAGAACAACCTTGTCAGACAGAAATACTAATGGCAGTCTATAGGTTTACCTGGTTAGACTCCAGCAGTTTACTCCAATGCACACACACATATTGAGCTCTCCTCAAGCCTTGGTTCACGCCAACCTGCACCTAATACTTTCCAGGATTAGGTAAACTGGATGTTTCGGACACCTGGCTGACCCCCCAAAAACTATCAGTGTTAATAGGAACAGGGGGAGCCCATTCAGTCCCTCGAGCCTGTTCCGCCATTCTGTTAGATCATGGCTGACCTCAACTCCAATTTTCAGCCATTGCCTCCTATCCTTTGATAACTTGACCTAACAAACACCTGTCCACCTCAGTCTTCAAAATGTGAGTGGATTCAGCCATAATCCACAGCCTTTTGGGAGAGGGAGGGAGAGAGTTCCAGATTCCCACTAATCTTTGGGTGAAAAAATGCCTCCTGATTTCACTCTGAAATGGCCTGGCTCTAATTTTAACATTAACAACAACAACAAATTACACTTATAAAGCGCCTTTCACGTCGGGAGGACGTCCCAAGGCGCTGCACAGGAGGCGTGTGACCCGAGCTGGGAGGGGAGTGTTTGGGAAGGAGTGAAACACGTAGGGGAGGTCGAGAAATTCTGGGTGGAACAAAAGCCACGGTCGAAGAGGAAAGTCTTCAAACCGACCTTGAAAGAGGAAAGGGAAGAAACAAGGCGGAGGGATTGGGGGATGGAATTCCATAGAGTGGGAGCAGAAAAACTGAAGGCCCGGCCTCTGATGGTGGGGCGGTTCGGGCGGGGGGCTTGGAGCAGGCCAAGTCCTGCTGAACGGAGGGTCCGGGTGGGCTTGTAGGGGGAGAGTAGATTGGTTAAGTAGGGCGGGGCAAGGCCATGTAAGGCCTTGAAGTTGAGGACGAGGATCTTGAATTCGATCCTCTGGAGGATGGGGAGCCAGTGGAGACGGGCGAGGGTGGGGGTTATACGGTCGCGGAGGCGGGTGCGGGATAGTACACGGGCTGCAGAGTTTGGGATGACCTGCAGCCTATGAATGGAGGAGCTGTGGAGGCCGATTAGGAGAGAGTTTCCGTAGTCCAGCCGTGAGGTGGTGTACGTGTGCACGAGTGTTTCGGCAGCGCGGGGGGTGAGATAGTTGTGGAGCCTGGCAATATTGCCCAGATGTGGGGGAGGAAGGAGAGTTTTTGGTCGAACGTGATGCCGAGGTTCCTGACTGGCTTTGTGGGGTGGAGAGTACAGCCTTGGATTCAACCTCCACTTCTATCTCCTACCTTCCTCTACGGTGAGAGAGAGAAAGCGAAAGAGACAATGACACATTGGGCAATTGGTTGTCATGGTAACATCGGGAATCACATCGGATGCAACAACGCGTTGAAAAATTGCAGGGTGTGATGTGAGAATATATTTTTCTCTTTCCTTCCCAAAACACATGTATTTAGACTGAGCCTGATTTGTAAATGGGGGAAGATGTATTCAATAAATTTTCAACAACAGCAGCAACAAACGTGCATTTATACAGCATCCCACCTCACGCAGGGGAGCATCCCAGAGCGCTGGACAGTGGCGGAGCAAGACGCAATCACTTGCATTTAATAATCCCTTTGAAAACCCCTCATTCCTTCACTTGCCTCCTTCAAGGCACGTCTCAAGATCCTCCTCTTCGACTGCTCCTGCTACCGCCATTCTCCCAGCCCTCCACTCCTCCTGATTACAACCCCCCCATCCCCCACTCCACGGTTCGGGTCAAATTGACTGAGCTCCCTGCAGATTCAGGGGCTACTCGGTGTCATGATGGCAGAGTGCGGAATATGAAGCAAAAACAATCCCCCCGCATACCCATACACACACACTCTCCCACAATCAGAGCAGCTCACAAGGGTATTATCACTTCAAGGAGATACTGTACAAAGAGATGGCGACCGTCCATACAATCTGCAATCTGGGAGTAAGCTATTAATATCTGATGATTTGTTGCAAGGCTGTAACTTGATCAAGTGTTTTCTGTACATCTTCAGCTCAGTGCAGACAGAATAGCCTAGAGATTGGCACTGACTTCACAGAACTAAAAACACAGACCAGAAAGACTGACTCTTATCATTGGTTAGTCCTGTAAATTAGTAGTTAGATGTTCACTTCGCAAGCGAGAGGACCCGGGTTCAATTCCCAGGCAGGGCGGAAACCTAAGACAGATTTCTTTGCTCCACACGCCTCTGTTTACCTAGCAGTAAGTGGATGGCAGGGCAATTGTTAATGGATTGTCGGATCGCTTTTCCGGGGGTAATAATCCCTTCAACAATAAATTTATCAAACGCAAGCACCTTATCATGTCTTCACAATGTCTCACAGTGCTTCATAGAATATAGCTTGAAGTATATTTTGTGGGTGAAACTCAGCAGCCAATTGCGCACAGCAATGTCCACCAAACAGTCGTGGATTGAGTGACCAAATTTTGGGGAGGGGCTTATTACAATCGTAAAGTAACTCACCAATAGAGTAACAACCAGGTTCCTACTTACTGTTCCTACTTATTGTACTTAGTGTAATCTTTAACCATTGAAGTGCTACAGCTGACGATTTGTGCATGGGTTTGCATCTGACACAGCATGATAATTAGCCTCAGTTGGCGCTGACCTGGAGACTAGGAGAATTAGTTGAGATTTCTGCTAATTGACCATTTGTTCAGGAATCCCAGTTGGAAAGTGCAGGTGTGGGCAACATGGTGTGGGAGAGAGGGGTTGGGGAGAGAGGAGTTGGGGAGAGAGGGGTTGGGAGAGAGGGGGTGATAATAGCAAGATTGTGACTGGCCATGTGGTCAATTACCCTGAAGGTTGGGTACCACCATGAAAGCGTGGTATTAACTATGGTGTTCTGCCCTACCCTGTTCTCACCGTTCTCACCTGCCCTGCCCAGTCCTGTCTACCCAGCCTACTCTGCCAGCCTCCCCTGTCCTATCCAACCTTGCCCTCACCTGACCTGCTCAGGTGAGGGCAAGGTTCCTGGTCTGCCCTACCTGCCCTGCCCATGCCCTGCCCTACACTACCATGCCAAGCTCTACCCTGCTACCCTGTTATCCCCTGCTCTGTCCTGCCCCCATAGTTAAACCTAGCTGGTTGCTGTTAATGCTGAGGCTGCTGTATGCCTCACTGGCTCAATAATAAACCAACAGGTGAGTGGGAATGTAGGTGGACAAGGCGTCCATTCATACTCACTGTGGGAGGGGCGACATCCTTAAATTATCAACAGGCCTTAGATTACACTCATTCTCCTCTGGACATTTCCCTGCTTCGCGTGACCAGGTCTGTTTATGGAACCAGTCTATATTATACCGTGCATTTGCAGAGAGAGACAGAGAGAGTGAGAGAGAACATAGGAAGTTCAAGGCGAAAGAAGATCAAGGTCCATCTGTTTGCTTTCATCATCCTGGCAGTCACTTGTGCATGTCATGTCCAGACATAATCCCATACTGTAATCCCAAAATATGATTTCCTGAAAGAAATCTAATGAGATGAAGTGCTGCCAGAAAGATTGGTTGGTTGGTCAATTGATTGATTGATCGATTGATGGAGGAAAGAATGATTTGATTCATTGATTCATCAATTTCTGGGTTGGTTAGTCTTCGGTTGATGGATCGATCAATTGATTCATGGATCGATGGATTCTTTGATTTATTGATTGCTTGGTTGATTGGTTGGTTGGTTGGTTCGTTCATTGATGTCCAGTAGGATTTAACTGTGAGGTAGTATAAACTGGTGGTAGTATAATCAGAGATGGCCTTGATTGACAGCGATTGTTCAGGACCACAGACTTGCCAATATAAAGCAATGTGATATACACATTAAGTGGCATCTGGGAAAGGAAAATGGTCTAGGTTCCATTAGAGGGAGTTCAAAACAATAATGATAAGCTTTCATTATTATTTATTATTATTTGGCGCCATGCCTTATCATGTCAGAAAGATGTCTCAGAGTGCTTCAAAGGATTTTACTCTGAAGTGGCGTGACTGTGTGTTTGTAGGCAAACACAGCAGCACAATTGCGCACAGTGGCAACAACAACATCAAAAGAACAACATTACATTTGTACAGCGCCTTTCAGGTGACGAGGCCGTAAAGTCCCACAAATAGCTGTCAAGCGAGTGACCAGTTTTTTTTATTTTGTGGGGATTGTTGGCCAGGACAGAACACTGGGAGAGAGAGAGAAACTCCTTCCTGAATAGCACCGTGGGATCTTTAACATCCACCTGAACAGGCGGGTGGTAAGCTTGGTTTAATGTCTCATCCGAAGTACAGTGGGTAAAAAATACCAAGAGCAGATGACATTGCAATCACTTCGCTGACCTACTTATCCCCCCCACCCACCCCCCAACCCATTGCCACCACTCGACTGGCTCCGATGTCCTGCTTGTCCCTCATGCTGTCCATTCCACCATTAGTGGTGGTGCTTTCAGATACCAAACAACAAAACTGGAACTCTCTCCCTCAACATCTCCGCCTTTCCCCCTCTCTCCCACTCCCCATCATCAGGTCACACCTGAAAACTTCCCTCGATGGTGGGGTAGGTATTTTGTGGGCGAAATTAGAGTTGAGGTACAGATCAGCCTTGGTCTAAACTCTAATAGAATGGCAAAATAGGCTTGATGGGCTAAATGGCTTGGTCCTGTTCCTATGAAAGCATGGCCTCCGATGGCGGAAAGGATTAACACTCTCCCTCTAAATGCCCTGCCTTGTCCCAAGCTTCCCCATCTTCAGGTCCCACCTGAAGACCTTCCTCTTCGACGTGCCTAACGTCATCTCCCCTCCCTCCGGCTTAGGGTCATGCTCTGCCACTGTCAAGGGCTCTGGGAAACTGCCCTGCGTGAGTGAGGTGTGGGTGCTGCATAATAATAATCCTTACAATTGACATCTCAAAGCGAACGTTAATGTCTGTAAAGTGGATTGACTTTTTGATTTGTGGGCGCAATGTGGCAGTCAATTGTGCACAGCAGTGACCCACAAATAATCGTGAGTTGAAATGACCAATTTATTATTTTTTTGTGGAGAGATTATTATCAGGCATATGGAGTAAGGAAACTTTCCCAAGGTTTCGCCGACCTGCCGGGAATCAAACTCTGTTCTCTCAGTTGTAAGGCGAGTGCTCTAACCACTGAGCTACAGAACTAGTGTAAATACTAGTTGTTGTTATTTGTGGCTGTTTCTCCCCCTTTGCTGTCCTCGCTTTCGTTTTCTCTCTCGCTCCCTTTCTCTCTCCCTCTTTCTCTCTCTCTCCATCTCTCTCTCTCTCTCTGCTTCTCCAAAAAATGCATGGGATTATTTTGCTTTTTAATTCAAATGACCCAGCACTCCTGAATTCCGCAGGGCTTTGCGAGGCCACATTAACGCGCCCAGTCACTCGTGAAAAGAATGTTCCTAGTGAATGGTTAGCGGCCGGAACTTTGCTTGGTCGGACTGACAGCCCGGGACCTCAATTTCGGAGTTTATTTAAAAAGAACCAGTTTGTCTGGCAGGTGGATTAAATGGCTTTCGATGGTTCCATCTTATTTTTCTGTGGCTTGGTGGCACATTTCATAACCAAAGAGGGATTAATTAAAATGTTAGTGGCCAAATGGTGACCATGAAAGAGGCCCCAATCATTCCCATCGCCGCCGATTACTGAGCCCAGCCCCCACTCAACTTTCTGTAGGCCGTATCTTCCACACAACCCAACTATTCCCCTGCAACTCACCACACTTTTGTAGGGGGTTTTGGGAGTTCAACTGTGTGTCTGATCCACACGGAAACTCATCAACTTTGCTCTAGGGTCTCCAAATCGACATGAGATCTCCAAGCATCCCACCTACCCACATTAATAATAATAATCCTCGCATTTGATATCACGCTTTTCACGTCTTCTAGACGTCTCAAAGCGCTTCACAGAAATTACTGTAAAGTGAATTAACTGTATATATTTGTGGATGAAACATTGCATCCAATTACACACAGAATGTACCACAAACATTGAAATGACCAATTTATTATGCTTTTTTTCTTGAGGGATTATTATTAGGCGTGTGGAGTAAGGAAACTTGCCCAAGGTTTCATCCTGATGTGCCAGGAATCGAACCCAGGTTTCTCACTTGCGAGGCGAGTACTCTAATCACTACAACAACAACAAAATTACATTTATAGTGCGCCTTTCACATCGGGAGGACATCCAAAGGTGGTGAACAATTAGGTTGGGACCCGAGCAGTTGGGGAAGGGTCGGGGTAGGGGGAAGGAGAGTAGGAGAGGGGGAAGAGTTTGGAGGGGAGCAGAAGGCACGGTCGAAGAGGAAAGTCTTGAGACCAGTCTTGAAGGAGGAAAGGGAGGAGGTGAGGCGAAGGGATTGTGGGATGGAGTTCTATAGTGTGGAAGCAGAGAGGCTGAAAGCCCGGCCACCAATGGTAGGGCGGTTAGTGTGGTGGACGCGGAGCAGGCCAGAGACAGAGGGAACTGGCAGGCTGGTAGGGAGACAGCAGGTCAGAGAGATAGGTGGGTGCAAGACACAAAGCTACAGGACTCCACAGAATTCCCAGGGGAATCCCAGAGATAAATTGTTGGAATGGAATGTGCTCTCTCTCTCTGTCTCTGGAGAGACGTATCCTGTTTACCTAATTTGTGATTAGATGTAGGATGGCAAAAGTCAGAGTGTGGGGTAACTAATAGCTGGAGTCTAACCAACTAAAAATACACAGTTTACGATTGACATCGCTGTCTGGCAAGCTTTTTATGTTGCTTGTCCAGCTAGGACCACCCTAACAGTTAGGGCTTTGGCTTGCAGAATTAACAGGAGCTGATTGGGATAACTCCCTGTCTCAGTGACTGGTCTCTCGGTGGGTTGGCTCTCTGGTAGAGTCCAATGGGATCCCACAGAATTCATTCCCAAACCTCAGAAACTTTACTCTTAACAGAGGAACACAGAGTTTCTTCATGGGTTTTGTATTCCGTAAAATGTATTGACTTATAATGTTATAACAACAACAACAACGATTTATATAGTGCCCTCACTCCACGCTGGACGGCGTCTTAGAGCACTTCACAATAGCGGATCCTGGGACCGAGCCGGGGCAGGGGTAGAAAGGTGACCAACGGCATGGTCGAAGAGAAAGGTCTTCAGTTGGGACCTGAAGCTGAGAAAGGAGAGGGCAAGGTGAAGTTAGTGAAGAAGGGAATTCTAGAACCTCAGGGAGTAGTGGCTGAAGGCAAGGCCTCCGAGGGTGGAGCGGAGGATTCGGGGAACATGGAGGAGGCCCAGTGGAGCGAAGGCAACGGGTGCTAGTTTGAGGAGAGAGAGGAGGTCAGAGAGGTAAGGGGATGTAGAGGAGTGAAGGGATTTGAAGACAAGGGTGAGGATCTTGAAGTCGATCCTCGATCCTCCCTGATAGGGAGCCAGTGAGATCTGGCAAGGACTGGGATATTGGGGGAGCGAAGTTTGGTGTGAGTGAAAACGCAGGCAGCAGAGTTTTGAATGAGCTGGACTCTGTGGATTGTGGAGGAGGGGAGACCGGCGAGGAGGGCATTGGAATAGTCCTGCCAAGAGGTGATGAAGGTATCGACCAGGGTTTCAGCAGCTTTTGGGGTGAGGTATTGCCGGAGACGGGCAATCCGTCGGAGGTGGAAGAAGGCGGTGCTGGTAAGGGACCGGATGTGAGGGAGCCCCGGCCCCAGCCCCGAGAATCACGGCCCCGGTCCCGGCTCCAGCCTCGGCCCGGCGACCCATGGCCCGAGCCCACGCAGCTCCGGCTCCCGGCCCTGAGACCCACAGCCCCAGCCTCGGCCTCAGTCCTGGCCAGGCTCCAGACCGCAGCGCCTCTGCATTCCCCAGCCGCAGCCTCACATCTTTTGAGATGATGCCGACCCATTGATCCCTCGCTCCTGGTATCCTGCTTGCGCAATATGGCTGCCGCCATGACCCGAGCTTCCCTCCCACTCCTCATGTCTTTCACCCCAACCCCCCCTCTCCGTTATTCCCTCTCTACCCTTCTTTCTCTTCGCCCCCCTCGTCTTCTGTCCCTGCTCGACCCTCCCACCGCTTCCCTTTGTTCCAGTTTAGGAATCCTCCGTCGGGCTCACCGTGGCACTCGGCGCTGGGTGTCCAACAGCAGCCACACCAAGTGCCCTGTCCCCCACCATCCCCACCAGCCCCACCGGACACAAACCCGGGGGGTCAACCTCTCCTCCCTTATTCAGATCCCCACCCTCCCCGCCGACCATCCCAGCCCCCCCTCACACCCCTCGGCCAACTGCTCTTTCCGCATTGGCCTCCAAAATGTCCGCTCTGTCTGCAACAAGACCCTGGCCATCAGTGATCTCATCCTTGATGAGAACGTTGACATCATGGCCCTGACGGAGACTTGTAGAAGCCACACCACCCAACTACACATTCCACCATGCCCCTCGACCCAACCATCGTGGCGGTGGTGTGGCCCTCATTTCAAAGACATCCCTCGCCCTATCCCCCTACTCCTCCGGTTCCTTCCCCTCTTTTGAACAGCTCACTCTTTCTCACTCCTCCCGCAGTTCCTTCAAAATCCTTTTAGTCTATCTCCGCCCCAAACCCTCCCCCACTTTCATTTCAGATTTTTCTTCACTTTTAACCTCCCTCTGTGCCTCCTCTGATCGCCTTATTATTCTTGGCGACTTCAACCTCCATTTCACCCCCTCCTGCCCCATCTCTTCTGAATTTTCCTCTTTGCTTTCGTCCTTCAATTTTTCCCTTCACATTCACACTGCCACCCACACCCACGGCCATCCGCTCGATCTGGTGATCACCCGAGGCCTCAACGTCTCTGGCGTCACCATCACCGACAAGGCCATTTCAGACCATTTTTTCATTTCTCTCAACACCTCTATCCCTCCCCCCTCCACCTCCAAACCCACCACCATCTTCTACCGGCCCTGGAAAAAGATTCCCCCTCAAACCTTCACCTCTGCCCTCAAAACCTCCGACCTCCTCCCCCTGTGGCATTTTTCCTGTACCGACCCATCCTCCGCCTCCACCACCCTCTCCACTACCCTCCACACCCTGGCCCTCCTCACCTCCAGAACCGTCTCCCACTCTCGATCATTACCGTGGTACACAACTAACCTCCGTTCCCTCAAAAGCCAAGTGAGAGCAGCTGAACGCACCTGGCTCAAATCTGGCCTCACGGTCCACCGGCAAATCTGGCTGGACCGCATCAAATTTTACCGCTCCACCCTAGCCACCGCCAAATCAGCCTTCTACTCCAGGATAATCCTGGAAGTGAAGGACAACCACCGCCTCCTCTTCGCCACCACCAACCAGCTCCTCCGCCCCCCCCGCCTCACCTCGCAGATCCTCTCCTCAAACGTTCGTTGTGAGGAGATGCTGGATTTCCTCGAGTCCAAAATTGAGAAAATCCGCTCTGCAGTTTCCTCCCCCCACCACTCCTCCACCTCCGCGCCCTCATCAGCTACCTCAAGCCCTACTCACCCCGCGTTTCACACTTTCAACCCCACCACCCCGCTTTCAATCACAAAAACAATCACCTCCATGAAACCCACCACGTGCTCATTGGACCCCATCCCCACACCCCTCCTCCGAACCCAGCTCCATTTGTTAGCCCCGCTCATTTCTGACACCATTAACCTTTCCCTCTCCTCAGGAACCGTCCCTACCTCCCTTAAAACAGCCACCATCACCCATATCCTGAAGAAACCCTCCCTTGATGCGTCGTAACATCACGTTATCGACCCATCTCCAACCTCCCGTTTCTATCCAAGGTCCTTGAAAGAGTGGTTGCCTCCCAGCTCCGCTCTTTCCTTTCAAATCACTCACTTCTTGAACCCCTCCAATCAGGTTTCCGCCCTATCCACAGCACAGAAACTGCCCTGGTTAAGGTCACAAATGACATCCTAACCGCCTGTGACCAGGGCTCCCTCTGCCTCCTCGTCCTCCTTGACCACTCTGCTGTGTTCGACACAGTCGATCACACCATCCTCCTTCAATGTCTTTCCTCCCACCTCAACCTTCAAGGCACAGTCCTTGACTGGTTCCATTCATATTTGACCCACCGTTTACATTTTGTTTCTTCCAATGGTTTTTCTTCAAACCCCCGCACAGTTTCCCACGGCGTCCCTCAGGGCTCTGTCCTCGGTCCCCTCCTTTTCACCCTTTACACGCTCCCTCTGGGCGAAGTCATCCGCAGACATGGGGTAAATTTCCACATGTATGCGGACGACACCCAACTGTACCTTTCTGCCTCATCCCTCAACCCCCAGACGATCGATGTTCTGACAGCATGTCTGTCCGACATCGAGTCCTGGACGAGGGACAACTTCTTGCAATTGAACGTGAATAAGACCGAGGCCCTCCTGATTGGCTCAAGCCAGCGCCTCCTCACATCGGGCGCTGCCAGCCTCAATATCCAAGGCTGCACTCTCCACCTCACAAAGCCAGTCAGGAACCTCGGCATCATGTTCGATCAAAAACTTTCCTTCCTCCCCCACATCCGCGCCTTGACCGGCACCGCCTATTTCCATCTGCGCAACATTGCCAGGCTCCATAATTATTCCCCCGCGCTGCCGAAACACTTGTGCACGTGTACATCACCTCATGGCTGATCTACGGAAATTCTCTCCTCGTCGGCCTCCCCAGTTCCTCCATTCATTGGCTGCAGGCCATCCAAAACACTGCAGCCCGTGTACTATCCCGCACCCGCCTCCGCGACCACACCCTCGCCCGTCTCCACTGGCTCCCCATCCTCCAGAGGATCGAGTTTAAGATCCTCGTCCTCACCAACAAGGCCTTACACGGCCTTGCCCCATCCTACTTAACCGATCTACTCTCCCCCTACACGACCACCCGGACCCTCCGTTCAACAGGACTTGGCCTGCTCCAAGCCCCCCGCCCGAACCGCCCCACCATCGGAGGCCAGGCCTTCAGTTTCTCCGCTCCCACCCTATGGAATGCCATCCCTCAATCCCTCCATTTCGTTTCTTCCCTTTCCTCTTTCAAGGCCGGTTTGAAGACTTTCCTCTTCGATCGTGCCTTTTGTTCCACCCCAAACTCTTTTACCTCCCCTTCGTGTTTCACCCCTTCTCAAACACTCCCCTCCCAGCTCGGGTCACACGCCTCCTGTTCAACGCCTTGGGACATCCTCCCGACGTGAAAGGCGCTCTATAAATGTAAATTGTTGTTGTTGTTGTTGTTCCTCGAGTCCAAGATTGAGAGAATCCGCTCTGCGGTTTCCTCCCCCCACCTCTGCCCCTCCAGCCGTTATTTCAACCCCCACCCACCCCCCCCTTTCATACTTTCATCCCCACCTCCCCGTCTTCAGTCACAAAAATAATCACCTCCATGAAACCCACCACGAGTTCATTGGACCCCATCCCCAACCCCCTCCTCCGCACCCAGCTCCACCTTTTGGCCCCGATCATTTCTGACACCATCAACCTTTCCCTCTCCTCAGGCACCGTCCCTACCTCCCTTAAAACAGCCACCATCACCCCTATCCTGAAAAAACCCTCCCTTGATGCGACGCAGCCATCAAGCTACCGACCCATCTCCAACCTCCCGTTTTTATCTAAGGTCCTTGAAAGAGTGGTTGCCTCCCAGCTCCGCTCTTTCCTCTCAACTCACTCACTCCCTGAACCCCTCCAATCAGGTTTCCGCCCAATTCACAGCACAGAAACTGCCCTGGTCAAGGTTACTAACGACAGCCTAACCGCCTGCGACCAGGGCTCCCTCTGCCTCCTCGTCCTCCTTGACCTGTCTGCTGCGTTCGACACAGTCGATCACATCAACCTCCTCCAACGTCTTTCCTCCCACCTCAACCTTCAAGGCACAGTCCTTGACTGGTTCCATTCCTACCTGACCCACCGTTTACATTTTGTATCTTCCACCGATTTCTCTTCAAACCCCCGCACAGTTTCTCACAGCGTCCCTCAGGGCTCTGTCCTCGGCCCCCTCCTTTTCACCCTTTACACGCTCCCTCTGGGCGATGTAATCTGCAAACATGGGGTAAATTTCCACATGTACGCGGACGACACCCAACTGTACCTTTCCGCCTCATCCCTCGACCCCCAGACCATCGATGTTCTGACAGCATGTCTGTCCGACATTGAGTCCTGGACGTGAGTCCTGAACTTCCTCCAAATGAACGTGAGTAAGACCGAGGCCCTCCTGATCGGCTCAAGCCAGCGCCTCCGCACATCAGGCGCTGCCAGCCTCAACATCCAAGACTGTACTCTCCACCTCACAAAGCCAGTCAGGAACCTCGGCATCATGTTCGACCAAAAACTCTCCTTCCTCTCCCACATCCGCGCCTTGACCGTTACCGCTTATTTCCACCTACGCAACATTGCCAGGCTCCGCAACTATCTCACCCCCCGCGCTGCCGAAACACTCGTGCACACGTACATCACCTCACGGCTGGACTACGGAAACTCTCTCCTCGTCGGCCTCCCCTGCTCCTCCATTGACAGTGCAGGTCATCCCAAACTCTGCTGCCCGTGTAGTAGCCCGCACCCGCCTCCGCGACAACATAACCCCCACCCTCGCCCGTCTCCACTGGCTCCGCATCCTCCAGAGGATCGAGTTCAAGATCCTCGTCCTCACCTTCAAGGCCTTACATGGCCTTGCCCCGCTTTATTTAACCGATTTACTCTCCCCCTATAAGCCCACCCGGACCCTCCGTTCAGCAGGACTTGGTTTGCTCCAAGCCCCCCGCCCGAACCGCCCCACCATCGGAGGCCGGGCCTTCAGTTTCTCTGCTCCCACCCTGTGGAATTCCATCCCCCAATCCCTCCGCCTTGTTTCCTCCCTTTCCTCTTTCAAGGCCGGTTTGAAGACTTTCCTCTTCGACCGTGCCTTTTGTTCCTGCCCGAACTTTTCAACCTCCCCTACGTGTTTCACCCCTTCCCGAACACTCCCCTCCCAGCTCGGGTCACACGCCTCCTGTGCAGCGCCTTGGGACGTCCTCCCGACGTGAAAGGCACTCTATAAGTTTAAGTTGTTGTTGTTGTTGTTGTTGTTGAGGAAGGACAGTTGGGGGTTGAACCTGATGCCAAGGTTGCACACAGTTCGGAGAGTTTTAGGGGCAGACCGGGAAGGTGGAGGAGGTGAGAACCATGTGAATGGAGAGGTTGACGAGAGCCAAGGAGTATGGTTCCATCTTGTCAACATTCAGACAAGATATCTGCGCTCATCCAGCTCCTGATGTTTGACAGACAAGCTGACAGAACATCAGCGGACTGTGGGTCACAAAGTGAAGTGGAGAAATAGAGTTGGGTGTCATCCGCGTACATGTGGAAGTGTGTCCCATGTCTGTGGATGACATCCCCAAGAGGGAGCGTATAGATGAGGAAGAGGAGGGGGCCAAGGATGGATCCCTGGGGTAACCTACAGGTAACTGGATAAGAGTGGGAGGAAAAGCCGTTTGTGGAGATGTACTGTTGGTGGTTTGTGAGGTAGGGACTCGAACCAGGCGAGTGCGGTCCCACTGAGGTGGATGACGGAGGACAGGGAGTGGAGGAGGATGGTGTGGTCGACTGTGTCAAACGCAGCGGACAGGTTCAGGAGGATAAGGAGGCAGAGGGAGCCCTGGTCACAGATAGAGAGGATGTCGTTTGTGACTTTCACAAGCGCAGTCTCTGTATTGTGGGCAGGGCAGAAACCGGACTGGAGGGGTTCGAAGAGGGAGTGGGAGGAGAAGTGGGCGTGGAGTTGATTTGCAACAATGCGTTCGAGTGCTTTGGAAAGGAAGGGCAGGTTAGAGATAGGACGGTAGTGGCTGGGGTTTGAGGGATCAAGGGAAGGTTTTTTAAGAAGGTGGGTGATGGCGGCAGTGTTGAGGAGGGCAGGGACTGATCCTGTGGAGAGGGACTGGTTGATGATGTCAGCCAGCAGTGGGCAGAGGAGGGGGAGCTGGGGGAGCAGCAGGTTGATGGGGATGGGGTCGAGGCAGCAGGTTGGCTTCATGGATGTGGGAGTGTGAGAGAGAGGAAAGAGAGACCAGGGAAAAGGAGAATAATACACAGCGTATTAGATACCATATACGTCAGATAGCGTTATATTATATCTACCCGTAATGATAATAAATAATCCTTACATTTGGTGCATCATCCTTCGCGTTGCGAGGCAGCTCAAAGTACTTCACAGACAGGACACTCTGCAAAGTATAACATTGCTATTTCCCCCCCCGCCCCCGCCCCCACCCCCGCCCCCCCCCCGCCCCCGCCCCCGCCCCCGCCCCACCCACACCCCCGCCCCCGCCCCCGCCCCACCCCCACCCACACCCCCGCCCCCGCCGCACCCCCACCCCGCCCCCGCCCGCACCCCACCCACACCCCCGCCCCCGCCCCACCCACACCCCCGCCCCCACCCCCGCCCCCGCCCCACCCCCGCCCCCGCCCCCGCCCCCGCCCCACCCCCACCCCGCCCCCGCCCGCAACCCACCCACACCCCGCCCCCGCCCGCACCCCACCCACACCCCCGCCCCCGCCCCACCCACACCCCCGCCCTCACCCCCGCCCCACCCCCGCCCCCGCCCCCGCCCCACCCACACCCCCGCCCCCACCCCCGCCCCCACCCCCGCCCCACCCCCGCCCCCGCCCCCGCCCCACCCACACCCCCGCCCCCCGCCCGCACCCCACCCACACCCCCGCCCCCGCCCCCGCCCCACCCACACCCCCGCCCCACCCACACCCCCGCCCCCGCCCCCGCCCCCGCCCCACCCCCGCCCCCGCCCCACCCACACCCCCGCCCCCGCCCCCGCCCGCACCCCACCCACACCCCCGCCCCACCCACACCCCCGCCCCCGCCCCCGCCCGCACCCCCACCCCCACCCCCGCCCCCGCCCCCGCCCCCTCCCCACCCCCATCCCGCCCCCGCCCGCACCCCACCCCCACCCCTGCCCCGCCCCCGCCCCCGCCCCACCCCCGCCCCACCCCCGCCCCACACTCGTCCCCGCCCCCGTGTTTGTGTATGTATGTTCAAGGATCTTCAACATACATACACAAACACTCCACAGACACATGTACAAACACAATGCAAACACAAACACTCACATACATACAAACACACACACAAACACTCACACATGCACTTCACAGATACACACAAATACAGACACACACATACAAACACACTCACACAGACACTCACACACATATAAACACACATACAGATCTCCACAGAGTGGACAGTCAACATAAGAATTTGCTCGATGAATGAAGGTCTTTCCAGTTCACCTTCCACTATCCTGGCACTGGTCATGTTCGAAACTTTGCACTGTATCCGCCAGATATCATTTCCTAAAACGAAATCTATCTAATTTCTTTTAAGCCTGTCTTAAAATCTGAGCCAGTGGGGAAGGAAGGGAGAGTGAGAGGTTACCATCTGAGCCAGGCTGACGAACCAGGCATCAGGCAACATTGACAAACCCTGGCATGGCCGGCACCTGGTACCCTGGCATAAAGATTAGGCCGGCACCCAACATTAGGTGGTTGAGTGGTGGGTTGGGAGGGGGCTGTGGGTGGGAGGGTGAACTCCTGGGGCAGGCCTGCTTCCATTACAAGTAGACACTTTAACACACAATCTTCTTTCCGACTCAAAGGCCAGAGGCAGAGAGGGCTGTGGGTTCCAGCCCCTAAAATAATAATAATAATAATAATAATCCAAGTGATCGAACTCAAACCTGTGGATGAAAAATCTTCTGGCTCTTTTCCCGGCAAAAAAAAGCAAATACGTTTTGGCCGTTTCAAAAATAAACCCGGTTTAATGTCTCCCTATCTGGTCTGTGGTCCATCCCCTAACCCTCACCTGTGACCTTTACTCTCATCTTTACTATCACCCCCATTACTCTCACTCTCTCTCCCCTCTCTCTTCTCCTCTATTTCTCTCCCTCTGCTACTCCTCCACTCTCTTACGCTCTCCGTTTCACTCTCTCACTACCTCCCCCTCTCTCACTCTTGCTCTCTCTTCCCTCTCCCCCTCTATTTTTCTGCCTCTCCCCCTCTCCCCCTCTATTTCTCTCCCTCTCCCCCTCTATTTCTCTGCCTCTCCCCCTCTCCCCCTCTATTTCTCTGCCTCTCCCCCTCTCCCCCTCTATTTCTCTCCCTCTCCCCCTCTATTTCTCCCCTTCTCCCCCTCCCCCTCTCCCCCTCTCCCCCGCCTCCCTGTTTTGCCTGTAGAAGTGACACCCTTGCTGGATTGACCGTGTCAAACGTTGACATTTGACCTGCCCCCACCCCCCCATTCCCCTGAGTTCAATTCCCAGACAGGTCACAGCGAAACCATGGGCAAGTTTTCTTCCTGATAATAATCCCTCAAAAACAAAAATAATTTGGTCATTTCAATCCCTGACTATTTGTGGGGATGCTGTTGTGCGCAATTGGCTGCCACGTTTCTCCCACATATAGATAGTCAATTCACTTTACAATATGTTCTGTGAAGCACTTTGAGACATCTAGAAGATGGGAAAAGTTCTATATTAAATGCAAGGATTATTATTTTCTATTATTATTATTATTATTATTATTGAACTTGTGGCATCCAAGATGCTGTCACTGATGGAATGCTGGGGCATATGTTGCATTGTCGGAGGTGCCCTCCATCAGATAAGATGTTAAGTTGAGGTCCCGTCTCTCTGCCTGTGTGAGGTGCATGTTAAACATCTCCTTGTGCGACTCTAGAGAAGGGAGTTTCTAAGTGAGAGCTAAATGAGGCTGAAGACGGAGAGAAACCTTGGCTGTACGTCATGCTTACTCTAATGTATGAGGCAAGATATTGAGCGAGCTCTACCATTTTGTGCTACGATATAGTATACAGTAAACTCAAAATAATTTGGAAAAGATAGTCAGTGTAGACGTGATTTATAACTGAAAAGAAACAGTGATTCAATATGGTTTCTTGTTGCCTTCAATGGCTTCTCTTTGGGCAAGGAGACGAGGATATACCATCCTCTGATTTCCACTCACACAGAGATTGTGTCATGATAGCTACCACTCTCGCTCTCCTGCCTTCCCTTCCTATCATCTGCCTCTCGCTCTTTCACCCCTCTCTCCCCCCACTCCCATCACTCTCACTCTCTCTCCCCTCTCTCTTCTCCTCTATTTCTCTCCCTCTGCCACCCCCCATCCCTCCCCCCACACTGCTCTCTTACGTTTTCTGTTTCACTCTCTCTCTACCTCCCCTGCTCACACTCTTGCTCTCTCTCTCTTCCCCTCTATTTCTCTCCCTCTCCCCGTCTCCCCTGGCTCTCTCTCTCTCTGTGATCCTGGCCGCCGCCCACTGCACAGTCTCTCCTGATGGTTTGAGTGTGGAGCCTGGCTTCGACCCCCTCAGCCTTTCCCCAGGAACATTAACGAGATCTGACACAGGAGATTAGAAGCAGACAGTTGGAAATTCCAGGTCTTTGTGCCGTATGGAGCCAAGCCAACGCGCTGTGTGCTCTCACTTGCATTCAGGAGGGAATGGCTGCGAGCAAGGGGCACAGTCAGGGGTGCTCAGCTTAGCTGGGCTGGGGACTGGGGGTTGTAGCTGACCTGCATTAAGGGCTGGGGACTAGGGCTGGGGGTGGGGATTGCGGCTGGAACGGGGGCTGTGGACAAGGGCTGGGGGTTGGTGGCTGTGCTGGGGCTGGCCTATGCTGGGGGTAGAGGCTGGGGAGTGGGCTGGGCTGGAGGCTGGGCTATACTGGGGACTGGGTTGGGGGTTGGGGGTGGGGTTTGGGCTGTTGGTCTGCCTGACATCAACTCCTGGCTTTGCCTTCAATTCCCCATCAAACTTCCAACAACAACAACTTGCATTTGTACAGTGCCTCTCACTCACTCACCCACCCACCCACCCACTGATGTAGAAACTATTTCCTCTGTTGAGTGTGTGGAGGGGGTGGGGGGAGGGCAGAAATCCAGAACAGTGCTGGGGGCCTCATCTTAAAATACAACAAGGCCTTTTAGGAGTGAAATCAGGGATACAGATTTCTTTTTCAGAGGCATTTTTTTTCACGCAAAAGGTGCTGGAAATCTAGAATCCTTTCCCATCACAGGTAAATCTGGCAAAGCAGTTTGAGGCTTGTTTGGGTAATTAATAGTAATAATAATCCTTGCATCTATGGTAGCACATTATCACGTCATTGAGACGTCTCAAATGGGTTCTGGATCCATTCAAATTTTTAAGACTAAGGTGGAGGCTGGCGGTGGGGGTGGTGGGTGGCTGTGTTGCCTGACCTTAAACTCAAATGTTTTCATTTATTTATCTCTGTCTCTTTCTTTCTAATCTATATATATATATTAAATCTCCCAGACCATCCCGTTTTCTCTATCTGTTTCTCTTTCTCTCTCTTTCTGTTCGCTTCCCCCACCACCCGTCTCTCTTTCTGTTTCTATTTCCCCGTTTCCCCCCCCCCACTCTCTCTCTCGCTCTCTCTCCCGCCATCTTGTATCCTGATCTCTATGTGAGAAAATTCAAAACAGGTGCCAGCAATTTTTGTTAACCTATTCATCACCAGAATCGTGTTTTGGCTCACAATCGCCCACCTCCCCACCACGCTCACATTATAGCAATGTAAGAAATCTTGCCTCTACCCGATGAACAAGACTGAAATAATTTAGAAACCTCAATCACATCAACCCTCAATTTTCTAAATTCAAGGGAATACAGACCAACTTTATACAATCTGTCCAAACGATAAATAAGCCCTCCTTCCCTCTAACCCTCTCCTTCTCTCTATTCCTTTCCACTCTCTATTCCTCTCCTTCATCTCTTCATCTTCCTCCTTCTGTGCATCCCTCTATTCTCTATCTTACTCCTCTCTATATTTCTTTCTCGCTATCTCTCTCCTTTTCTCTATCCCTTTCCTTTCTCCCTCCTCTTCTCTATCCTTAGCTCCCTCTTCCTGGCCTAGGCCATTCCTTCTCCATCTCTCCTTTCCCCCCATCTCCTTCCTTCTTTTGATCTGACCCCCCCACCCCCACTCTCCCATCTCCTTTCGTTCCTCCACTGGGCTTTTGAGCTGGTTGATGTTCATGTCTCACACCAACCAGTGATGGAGGCTGATAGAGATTAACAGCTGCCCAGAGAGAGAATTCCCCTTCCCCATGTGTACTCCATTTTCATGGGCAAATCCTGCAAAGCTCTTTCAGACGTGTTTAGGTAATTAATAATAATACTATTTGGAATGGGTTCAAAGCACACAATATATTGTAAAGTGTAGTGACTGTATTTTATACATGTCAGCTACAACAGCAAAAAAATTGCACTTATATAGCGCCTTTCACGTTTGGGGAGGACATCCCAAAGCACTGAACAGTCAGGTCGGGACCCGAGCGGTGGGGGAGGGGAGGGGGATGTTGGGGTTGGGGTAGGCGGAAGGGCCGAAGGAGAGTGGTAGAGTTAGTGGGGCAGCCAAAGGCGCGGTCGAAGAGGAAGGTCTTGAGACCGACCTTGAAGTTGGAAAGGGAGGAAGTGAGGGGGAGAGGCTACGGGATGGAGTTCCACAGTGTGGGGGCAGAGAGGCTGAAAGCCCGGCTGCCAATGGTTGGGGGGTTAGGGCGGTGGACGCAGAGCAGGCCTGAGTCTGCTGAACGGTGCTGGCGGCTGATAGGGGGACAGCAGGTCAGAGAGACAGGCGGGGGGAAGGCCGTGAATGGCCTTGAAAGTGAGAACAAGTGAGGAATTCGATCCTCTGGGTGATGGGGAGCCAGTGGAGATGGGTGAGGATGGGAGTGATGTGGTTGTGGAGCCTGGTATGGGAGAGTACATGATCTACAGAATTTTGAATGAATTCAGCCTGTGAAGCGAGGAGCTGGGGAGGCCGATGAGCCTGGAAGTGATAAAGACGTGGATGAGAGTTTCCTTGATTGATTTGCGTCTCTAGATGCAGAGTGAACTATAAAGTGAATTGATTGTGTATTTTGTGGGATAAACGCGGTACAGTCGTGGAATTCAGTGACCAAATTATAATTAAAAAAAACATTTTTGAAGCCATTATTATTATTACCCCTGGAAAATCAATTCGCCATCAACAGGGCTCCTGCTCACTGCTGGGTAAACAGAGGTGCATGTGCGGAGTAAGGAAACTTGGCCAATGTTTGGCCCTGCCCTGGAATCGAACTGGAGTCCTCTCACTTGCGAGGCGAGCGCTCTAACCGCTGAGCTCCGGGGCTGTCGGCAGCTCACTTTACAGGACATGTGTTCGGGGATTTGCAAATGCAGACAGGCTCTGGCTTCAGGTGCCATGTCTGGTCACATCTGTGTTTAATTTACTGCTGCAGCCAGCCTCCCCGAGCAACACAAATAGGCAGCCCGGGGTCCCGGGGTCACGGGGGCTAATTATCTGCAGACACAGTCTGACAATCACTGACATCGCAGCCCAAATCAATGTCTGGCTTATTCCCACTGAAATTTATATATTTCCACGGCGTCGAAACGCGGCTGCAAACTCTGGTTCAGGGTTTCCCCCGGGGGGGGGGGGGGGCGCGGGGGGGGGGGCGCGGGGGAGGGGTGCGGGGTGGGGGGGGCGCGGGGGGGGGGGGGGGGCGCGGGGGGGGGGGGGGGCACGGGGGGGGGGGCGCGGGGGGGGGGGGGCGCGGGGGGGGGGGGCGCGGGGGGCGGGGATGCGGGAAAAAGGTACTCGATGTTCTGGAAAGTTCTGTGAGATTCAAGTTGGGGAGATTTGTTGTTGTTGGTGTGGGTGGGTTGGGGGGAGAGAGAGCAGGGCAGCGGGGTTTGTGGGGGAAGGGAAGGGAGGTAGTGTGTATGTTGGGGGTGGGTGAAGCCTCCGATCAGTGGTCTCTGGTACACGGGTGACATGTGAGTGAGCGCATGCACTTGTGGGTGTTTGTGTGTGTGTGAGAATGAGTGAGTGTGTGTGTTTGTGTGTGCGTGTCTGTGTGCGTCTGTGTGTGCTTTGGAATTGTGTGTGTTGTTGAGGGTGGGGGGGGGGGCATTGTATGTTTGTGTGTGTGTTGTGTGTGTGTGTGTGGGTTGGGGAGAGGGAGTGGAGGGCTGTGATTTGTGTTATGTAACTTTGCCGAGACTCAAATCCATGTACTTTGGCTACATTCCTGAACTGCCATTTTTCAGTGAGAGGTTAGACAGGTCAGATCTGTTAAAAGCACAAGCTGGGAGTGGGGGGGAGGGGGCAGGCAGGCTGATGGGCAATACAGAAGGTAATGTGATTTCAGGAGAGACTGAGACACAGATAGACACTGGTGGCCAGCCTTTCTCTGTTTCTCTTCCCAACAGCCTATCTGTCATATGTGTGTGTGTGTGTATTCCTGTCTTTTTGTCGGCTCTGGTTATGGTTCTGCCCTGAACGATCGACAGCAGACAGTCAGGACACTCACTGAAGGCCGTATCATCTAAGACGGAAATAACATTTAAAACTCTGCATGTTAACGTTACTGTGTCACCGAGCGCTGTGCAGGATGTTGCTGTGCAGTTATTATGTACGGTGACAGTCCTGCAAACAGCAATTAAGCGAGTGACTTTAAGCGAGTGACCAGTTTTATTTGGGAGATATCAGGGAGAGAGAAATACCTTTCTCTTTTCGAACAGCACCGTGGATTATTTTAACATAGATAGAGTCTTGGCGTGTGAGTGTGTGTCTGTTTGTGTGTATGTCTCTATGTAGGTATAAGTGTCTCCATTTTTCTGTGTGTATTTTTGGGTCTGTCTGCGTGTGCCTGTGTGTGTGCCCGTCTGCATGAGTGTCTGTGTGCTTTGTATGTCTGTGTGTTTGTGTGTGTCTTTTGTGTGTGTGTGTTTAGGAGCGAGTAGATTTCAACACAATGGAAAAGCCGAGATTGAGAAGTGTTAGTGATAATGACGAATGCTGGTGTACAACTGCTAGTGATTTTGTGTGTGACAGTGGTGTGTGTTTGTGGAGGGGTATGTGTGTGGTGTATATGGTGGCAATGTGTGGTGTGTGTATATGGCGGGTATAAATGGTGTGTGGTATGATGGGTGTGTGTATGTATGGTGAGTGTGTGTGTATGTATGTGGAGGGATATGTGTGGTGTGTGTGTGTAGTGTATCTGTGTATGGTAGGTGTGTGAGTATAGCGGGTGTGTATTGGCTGGTGTCTGTGTGGGTATACTGGGTGCATGTATATGGTGGGTTTGTGTGTGTGTGGCATTGTGTGTATGGCCAGTGGTGTGTTGTGTGTGTGTATATGGCAGGTAGTGTGGCAGGTAGTGTGCATGGCGGGTGTGTGTTGCGTGTACGGCACGTCTGAATGTGGCGGATGTGTGTGTGTATGAGTGTAATTGTTCAGGGTAAGAAAGCTTCTGCCTGACACAGGCAGAGATTCATTTATGAAAGGCCAGTTTGTGTTATTAACATCCAGAGTCACGAGGTTCTGATGACTCACTTCAAAACTCCAGCTCATCACAGGACATGGTGATGGACGGGTCATAAGGAGCGAGGCTCTGGGGCGGGTTTCCTTTGTGTTATGTCTTGTCAATTTACATCGGAGAGAGAATTTTAAAATAATAATATATATATTTTAATTAACCAAGTTATTTGGATCAGCAACATTCACTGACTGTAAGGGAAGCAGATTCGATAATAGCTTTTGAAAGGGACTGGTTAGTAGAGAGTACAAGAGATATCGAGGCCTTAACATGTCCCTATCATATCGTAAGACATCTCAAAGGGCTTCACAGGATGTACTGAAGATCTTCTGTCTCTTGTCCTTACCCAAGTGATATCAATGGGAAGAGATGCAGGTTTAACTGCTTAGACTCCAGCAGTGACTCCAAAGCATACTCTGGGATGCCCCCAAGCCTTGGCTCTCACCAGCCTGTGCTGATACAATACTCTCCGGAATTAGGTAATTAACCAGGATGGGTCTCCAGAGAGAGCGCGTTCCATTCCAACAATCTATCTCTGGGATTCCCACGACTGTTTGTGGGGACGCTGCTGTACGCAATTGGCTGCCGCATTTTGCCCACAAACGTACAGTCAATTCACTTTACAGTATATTCTGTGAAGCGCTTTGAGACATCTAGAAGACGTGAAAACCACTGTATCAAATGCGAGGATTATTATGTGTAGATGGGATGCGTGGAATTCTCAGTTAGATTTGTAGACTCTTTAACAACAACCGCTGATTGGTTTGGCACAGGCAGGAGCGACGTCCCATCTCCCATCGACGGGGCAGCTATAGAATGACTCCCGGCAACCCTTCACTGTTGCCAAGGTGACGGTTGGCATTTGTCCACTTGTCACTGGTGTGACTACTTATGTCATCATGACCCACACCTCGGGCAATAAAGCCGAACAGCCAAACAGGAAAAGCTTCAGCTTCCTCCCAACTGTTGTGGGTCCCGTAGCTCAGGGCACAGAGCCCTCGCCTCGCAAACCAAAGGATCCGGGTGGAACAGGTCAGGGCAAAACGTTAGACAAGTTTCCTTACTTCACATGCTTGGGTTTACCCAGCAGTAAGCAGGAACCCAGTTGTTAGATGATTGGCGTTCACTTCAACAATAATAGTAACCATGGTCGCTCAATCCACCAATGTTTGTGGGACGCTGCTGTGAGCAATTGGCTGTCGCGTTTTAGCCTCTAAGTAAAGTCACTCCACTTTATAGTGTATTCTGTGAAGTGCTTTGAGACATCTCGAAGATGACAAGGAGCTATATCAAATGCAAGTACAGTAGTATTATTATTATGATTAACATATTCAGTAGAGCTCAAAATAAAAGGGCGAGTGATCACAGGGGCAAGGTCCAAGCAGGATCCGATGCTAGAAAATACGAGGCTTAATCTCCCTGAATTCCTGCACAAATTGGGATCTCATTATCCTCATCCCTACAGAACTAAAACCCAATTCTTTTCAGATTATCCCTGGGCAGAAAAATAAACTTGCTGAATGTCTTAGGATAGTTTGACTTGATTATCTATATCCTATTTCAATGAAGCAAGCTCAGATATAAGCTACTCCCAACACAAACAATGGGCTCTACCCCTACCCACTCTCCCCTCACCCCACCCAGCCTTGGCTCTTGTCAACCTGCGCCTAATATTCTCTGGAATTAGGTAAAATGGGATGTGTCCCTCCAGGGAGAGAGCATTCCATTCCAACAATGTACCTCTGCGATTTCCATGTGTAGGTGGGAGGCAGGGAGTTCTCATTTGGGTTTGGAGACTCTTAAGCGACGATGACGGGTTTCCGCGTGTGTCAGAGTCCGGCCTGACCGAGCTCAGAGAAACAAAATGCTCAGACACAGGCTATTGAACGTACAAAACAGTTTATTTGTTGGAGGTGGGGAAAGAAAATAATTTCACACTCAACAGGTCAACGGAGAAAAGGAATGTGAATGGGGTGAGAAAGAGAAATGATCAAAGGGTTGAGGTGCTACCACACACAGACAAGTCTACGTTTTACTGTCTGTCAACACAATACTGCAAAGGATATAAGGCTGACACTCACACAGGAGCCTTTAACTTTCATTAAATGCAACACTTCCTTCTTGTCATTAAAGGCTTTGGCCTTTACCCTAGTGGGCCGCTGTGATCTGCATTCAACTCCAGATTGAAAGGGTAATATGGAGGGGAGGGGACGGATGTTTCATTCTATTTTAAGAATGGTTAGGGGGCGCAAGGAGGGGAAATAAAACGCAGCAGGGGAGCAGGGAAGGGGGAGATTTCGACACAGTCAAGTTTGAATTCTTTGGGCTGTGCCAGACTTTACCCAACCCCCCTCCCCACCCCCACACCAAACTAGGACACACTTTTTGATTTCATTCTCCTTCCCCTTTGAAGTGCTGGTGAATTTTTCTGCCCACTAAGTATCCACTCCCTCAACTCTTCTGTCTGTCTGTCTCCCCCCCACCCCCCCCACCCCCATTTATAAATCACTGTCACTTTTATATTAAGAGAAAAACAAAAGAATGCCGCCCCCCACCTCTCCCATATCTTGGGAGAATAATAAACCTGGAGTGAGTTTAAATGAATGGCTTCTGACTGCGGTTTATTTTTCTTATTCTGTCTCATATTTCACTGCCGTTTGTCGTAGAAAAAAGGTTTCTTCCCAATTTTTTAAAAAAATGTGTGATTCAAGCACTTTGAGACATCGATAAGATGTGGAAAGCACTATATAAATGTAAGGATTATTATATGATTTGATTTGGGTTTGATAGTTAAAAGCTAAGAATCAGATAGTGAGTCAGTACATGTAATTAATACAATGAACTTAATTAATCATCCTGTTTAACATCAATTCATTTTATTATTCTATAAAAGCTTCTTTATTTTCATTATAAATTGTTAAAAAAAGTAATGTTTTAATATCTAATTAATAATCTAGTTAGTGCTATTGTGATACCACTAACCCTGAAAAATTACACTGATCATATAACAGTGTGTCGTGTAATCATTCGCTAATAGTTAAAGTGTTATACTAAGCGGAGAGGGTAAAGCGAGAAAAGGAGATGGAGAGAAGGGGCTGATAAAGATATAGGAATGAGGAAAGAGAACAGGAAAGCGAGGGGGGGTGGGGAGGAAAATGTGAAAGAAAGAGAGGAAAGAGAGAGAGAGATTGATGGAAATGTTTGAAGGAGCCTGGGGGAAGGAGGGAAAGAGAGAAGAGAAAGAGAGAGACTGAATTTGTAGCTGATAATCGACAGATCCAAATTAGAAATAGTAAATTGCTCATCCACCTTTTGGCTTTTCTATTTTGGCTTCTCACTGCCATCTCGCTCTCTCTCTCCTCCATCTCTCGTTCTCTCTCTATGCCATCTCTCTCTCTCTCTCTCTCCAGTTATCTGAAATCTCATGCCCGAGTCTCTGCCATGAGTCCAGCTGCAATCAGCAATCAAACCAGGGGTGATGGAGGGAAACCTGTGCAGCAGCAAAAACACACATCGCTTTCTTTTGTACATATTTATATATAATAATCAAAATGAAGATAAATTCATCCCTCAAAACCAATCCAAGGCACACTATATGTGTCTTTTGACAAAATCGCCCCCACATTAACAGATAAATACAGAATGCGGATTTTCGAGATGTATTATTTAATGGTGGGGAGGTGGGGGGGGAAAGAGATTTTTTTCTCTCGCTCTCTCTTTCTCTCACATTCTCTGTCAAATTCCAAGTCTGACATGATGAATGACAAGGTACCATAATAGCCTTGCCGGTTTCCATGACAACCAGACAGCAGGATCCGTGCAGGGAATATTTGCCGTGTAAATGAAAGACCAAAGCTGGAGTTAGAAAAAGAAGCGTTTATGTTCCCCTCCCACCCTCCCCACCTTCCACGAACCAACACCGTCCATTGTTTTTTGCAGCCCAGGTACCAGCACCTCCTGCCTTGCCCTAGAACTTCTCATTCTCACTGCAATGATACACTCAAATGCAATTAAAGTATTCTTTGCCAACTCACATAGACAGTCACTACATGTTGCAGTATATTCTGCGGAGTGCTTAGAAGCGTCTTCAAGACTAATAAGGCACTCACGTTTGACAAAGGCACCAGATTAAATGCAGGGATTATTATTATTACACGCTCCACCATGGTAGCTTTAGAATTAAAACATACATACACACGCAAACACATACATACATGCACATACACACACACAAACACACCAAGCAAACACACATATATGCACACGCACACAAACACACCAAGCAAACACACATATATGCACACGCACACAAACACACCAAGCAAACACAGAATAAAGAAGTTTTCACTTTTCATTGCTTTATCAGCAGAATGTGATTACACATGTTCTTTTGGGGGGGGTGGGGGGTTAGGAAGAATCGATGATAAAAATCCGTTATCTTAAATTGAGAAAATTCCTTTTCTTTGTATTGAAACAAATCCCTATTTTGGTTGAAGTGTGACTGATTTCTCTACTGCCCCCTCCCAGCCACACCCACACAAAAAACACCACCCAATCAACCCTTCTAATTATAAGTGAGTGATTGTAGTTTAAGACGCCTTTCAATTATTGTGTTAATCGGCTTGGCGAGGAGGACGATGGGGAGGGAGGTTGAGAATACTCGTACATATCTTCATTGATCAGAAAATTGTCTGCACAAATTCATTCTCCCCAACTCCACTCCCCTCCCCATACACAGACACCTCACCTCTAGTTATTGTTAAGATTGAATATTGCCCGTGTGGAGTGGGGAATGGATTGGAGATGTTGGAGACGGAGACAGACAGACAGCCCGAGTGACCAAGAGACAGACCGAGTGACCAACTGACAGGCAGAATGAGTGACCGACAGACAGATAGATAGACAGACTGAGAAAGTACAATGGATGTCAAGGCTGTCCAACAAGGCAACGTGTCCTAAATTCATTCTCTTTTACGCACACAAAAATGTGTCTCACGTGCTTTCTGATGGGGAAGGAAGAGGAGGGGAGGGGGGATTGCATCAGTCAGATATTAAGCACCATTAAACTCATTACCTCCCATCATCTATTAACTCATGGTGAACAGGCTAATTATATTAGCCCCCCCCCCCCCCCACTCTCACCTTCAACATAACAGTTACAGATGCGAAGCAGGAAAGGTGTGGGCATATATTGGTTACTGTTTGACTGATAGCGGTTTTTCATACAATATAAAACCACATTAAAAGTCTCCAGTGGGTCACAAAAGGCAAGTGGAGGCCACAACGCTGCGAGACATTGGTCACTGACCATCTCTTCACCTCCTCTCTTATCTCCGCTGTTGCACACTTGACACTTTCTCTTATTCTCAATATAGACTCAAATAGCAAGATGGAATAATTTTTTTAATGTTTATGTTATAGATACATTATATATAGAATACCTGGAATTCTCAGTTGTGTTTTGATCTTTTAACTCTCTGTGTGTGTCAGACATCCGGCTGGTCAAAATCAAATATATTCTGTATATAACCCTCTCCTCAACTTAATTCCAAGGTGAATTTTAGTTTTGCTATCCACTCGTTTAAAAATCAGATGCATCCCCTTAAACACAGACACACATATGGTGCACCTCAGAAATAAAAGGGAGTGTGTTAGAGAAAGCGAGGTTGGGGGGGGGGGGGGGGGCTGGATTTCCTTGCTTCCCCCCAACTTTGTTTCTTTGTGAAAAAAATCACAAACATTTTATCCCTTTAAATACCTTTTTTTCCCTTTCCCAGGTTCACCCCCACCTCCCTCCCCTCCAATCGCTATTGTGTGTCTGCAACCTTAGTTAATGTAGCCCAGACTCACCATTTTTCTGAAACCTGTATTTTCACCATTAAGATCAGTATAGATAAGCTGTGTGTGTGTCTGTGTGCGAGAGACAGCACTAATTGATGTGTCTGGAGCAGTCTAGACATTTAGAGATTGACCCAAACTCCTCAACTATATTATTGTTCAGTGTTCGGGAGAAGAGAGACACGGGAATACCTTTCCCATCAGATACACAAGTTTCTCCCACAAAAATAGTTAATCCACTTTGCAATATATTCTGTGAAGTGCTTTGAGACGTCTCGAAGACGTGATGAGGCGTTATGTTAAACGCAGGGATTATTATCCTGTTATAAAATACGAAACACTGATATTTCCTGAACTCAACACTAATAGCCACCCACCCCCTCACTTTTATATTAAAATATGTTCCCGTTTTCTCATTATTTGGCCCACAAAACGCACATAAATTCACTTTACAGAATACAGTATTCCAGGAAGCGTTTTGAGACCCTTGACATGAAATGTAGGTATTATTATTGTGGGGGGAGCAGGTGAGGGAGGGGCTGATAAAATCTCAACATGCTGCACACTCGCTTTCTATAAAGGTGTATGTAGTCACTGTGACTTTTGTAGGCAAAACGCAGCAGCGGCTCTGCCACAAACAGCATGGAGTGAATGGAACAACCATTTTCTTTTCTCTTTCAGGGAGGGGGCTGATGTTGTCAGCCAGGGAGGGAGAGAGAAACTCCCACCTCTTTAGGAATAAGACAGAAGTTATGCTTGTCTCAGTCCTTTTAGCCTTTTATGCTATTGCGGACTGGGGGAGTGTTGGTGTGTGTGGAGAGGGAGTAGGGAGAAAGCCCCCCCTATGATTGTCATCCACCACCCCGTTCCCCCACCAATCTCCGGACCTCAACACCTTAAGACAAGTTATGCCCCCCACCTCATAATTCAAGTACAAAGTTCGTTCCCCCGAAAAACACAGACACAACCTATCGATTCTAACAAGGACCTGGTTGGGGGGGGGGGGGGGGGGGGGGGCGGGGTGCTCAGGGTATGATCCCTGACCTCAAGAGACAATGAATGGGGATCAATCAGCCTTGTAACATGCATTGGTCCATACCTCCCCCTCCTCCACTTCACTCCCTCAACCTTATTTAATATTATTTCAAACTGAATCATGCTTCTCTTGAAAAGGCAAGTCCACTGACGAGACATTGCATAACCAGACTTTCTCTCCCACCACACCCCTGCCCCTCCCAACCCCCATCCACTCCACCCACCCAGCCAACATACCCACACAACACATGACATGACACAGCAGCCTCTCACATCGGGAGGACAGACGTCCCAAGGTGCTGGACAGTCAGGCATTTGGACCCAAGCTGGGGGTTGGGATGAGGAGAAGGGTGGAGGGTAGGGGAGGAGGGTGGGAGGGCAAGGGAGGAGAGTGAGGGGCAGGCGGAGAAGGGTGACCAAAGGAGCGGTCCAAGAGTGGGGTGGAGGGTCTCTCCGTCAGCAACTTTCTCCCCCTCCCACCACCTCATTGACTCTTTCCTCTTTACATGAGATGTTGGTGCATAACACACAGATCCCGAGAGCCTAACCCGTGGATTAAGAAGTTAAACGTCACAAGTTAGGGTCTCAGGGACTGTGAGCAGTGCAAATCCTGGGCATTAGTGGATGGGGGTGGGGGATGGGGGGAGGCTAAAGATAACCCTACAAAAATTTAATGCAAACAATAGACAGAATCCTTGTAGCTCTGTGGTTAGAGCGCTCGCCTTACAAGTGTGAGACCTGTGTTTGAATCCAGGCAGGTCAGGGCGAAACCTTGGGCAAGTCTCCTTACTCCACACACACACCTACCTAATAATAATCCCTCCAAAAAAAACACAATAATAAAATTTCCCATGACTGTTTGTGGGACGCTGCTGTGTGCAATTGGCTGCCGCGTTTCGCCCACAAATATACAGTCAATTCACTTTACAGTCTATTCTGTGAAGCACTGTGAGACACAGTGAAGAAGAGTGAAACGCGCTGTATCAAATGCCAGGATTATTATTATAGAATATATTCTGATTATAGAATATTCCATAAAAATGTTTGAAAAGACCGGTTCTCTTCCTGACACTCAACGCATTTGACTTTTTCCAACCTCCTCCTTCCTTTCCTTCGCTTGCCTCCCTCCCTCCCCTCCCTCACTCCCTCCTTCCCTCACTCCTCCCTCCCTCCCTGCACACCTGTCAATCAACCCACTGTCACCACATCTCTGAACAAGTGCCTCCTGAGGACTGATCTTACAACAGTCGGAATAAACTGCAGTTAACACAAAACAGAGAGGGGGAGGGGGGGGGGGGGGGGGGGAGAAGAGCAGCTTAATTTTTAATAATGATACACTGTAAGTTCATACATATTAAAACTGCAGCAAATTCCTTACTATTCTCAACACAATTCAGCTACAAACAATAATAATGAAGGCTCTGTCTGTATATATTTTTGCAGCTAAATCTCTCTCTCCCCTAAAATAATAAGCCCAGAGAGAGAGAGAGAGGGAGGGACACAATGGTAATGATAAAGCTGTGGGAGGGAGAAGCTGTTAAATGTTAATTTCAGGGTAAAATAGATCTGGTTTAACTCACCCTCTCTGCCCGGCGGGGACAGGCAGGCAGGGCAGGGTAGGCAGGCGGGCAGGGCAGGGTAGGCAGGCGGGCAGGGCAGGGTAGGCAGGCGGGCAGGGCAGGGTAGGCAGGCGGGCAGGGCAGGGTAGGCAGGGTAGGCAGGCAGGAGGGTCCCGCTTTACCAGGAGGTTTATACAGATTTTGACACATCAAGGGGTGGGGGGGGCATCGAACATTCTCTTGGCCATCTATCTGTCTATCTGTCTATTTATCCTTCGCAGCTGATGTTAGAGCAATGCAGACACACACACAGAGGTAAATGGCTTATGTTTTTTTTGCCTTTGACAAAGTCCTAGGCTTTCTGAGAACACAGACAGGTCAAACTAAATTAATAATCTCGACTGTGGAGTCAGGGAAATGCCCCCAAGGGATAAATACAGACATCCCCCCCCCCCCCCACTTCTCTCTCACTCTCTCCTCTTGTCATTTCCTGGGGGAAGGAGAGAGAGGGAGAGAGAAGGAAACGAGAAAGGGAGGGGAAAAATCAGATCAGACATTGCGATGCTTCTCATTTCTCTCTGTCTTTTGTAAGTAATAAAAATGACACAAAGTACGGTATAAAGCAATCAAATCAAAAGATTCAGAAATCAACACTTGCAGAGAGAAATCAATGCACAAAAGGTAGTGGGGAGAGAGACAGGGAGAGAGAGAGAGAGGGAGGGAAGGAGGAAAGTGGTTAAAAAAAAGAGAATTCTCCAATATTCCTTCTCTCCTTTTTTCCACCATCATCAAAGAAATAAAATACAATAAAATATAAAACAAATTTGGACACAGATATCGTGTTTTCTGTAAACACAAATCTAACCATTTCCGTGTCTAATTGGCCAAAAAAAGCTTTTTTCTCCTCATTTTGAGATCTCACCTCTTTATGTGCAGCTTCACCTCCCACATCGTTCTTCATTTTTTCTCTTTCTGTCTGCTTGTCTCCCCCTGTGTGTGTGTGTCTCCCCGTGCCCCCGCTCTCCCTGTTAGCAGTTGGGAGGTTGCAGACACACACAGTAACCCTGTCTGGCGGCTCCCCCCACACTGACCACAGACGGACAGACAGAACAACCCCCCCCCCCCCCACCCTGTATGTTTGTGTGTCTGCCACCCCCTCCTCTCTCCCTCCCTGTCTTTCTTTCTATTTTTCCTCTCTCTCTCTGTCTGTCTCTCCTGTTTTTCCACTCTCTGCCTATTTCCTCCCCGTCTTTCTTCCTCTCTCCCCTCCCCTCCCTGCCTCTCTCCATCTCTTCCCTCTCCGTATCTCCTCCCCCCCGCCCTCTCCCTGTGTCTCTCTCTGTGAATATCTGGAACAGTTCCTCTCTCTGTGCACTAACCCTCTCTCTCTCTCTGTGCACTAACCCTCTCTCTCTCTCTGTGCACTAACCCTCTCTCTCTCTCTCTCTCTGTGCACTAACCCTCTCTCTCTCTCTGTGCACTAACCCTCTCTCTATGCACTAACCCTCTCTCTCTCTCTGTGCACTAACCCTCTCTCTCTCTCTGTGCACTAACCCTCTCTCTCTCTGTGCACTAACCCTTTCTCTCTCTCTCTCTGTGCACTAACCCTCTCTCTCTCTCTGTGCACTAACCCTCACCCAACGACATCACGATTAAATCAATACAAGAACTGGGTTCTCTAAATATAACCGAGATGCGAGTTATTGTATTGATATATATGTATCTAACGCTCAGTTGCAATGTGTCCCGATATATGTAAGAATATGAATGTCTGATCGCTATCCTACACTGAGAGAAAGGCTTACCAGAGAGAGGGGGGAGTGGGAGACAGAGAGAGAGAGAGCAGGGGCAGTGACAACAGAAGGAAAGAAAGGGAGACAAGGAGATACAGACAGAGAGAGGGAGAGATGAACCTACTCAGACATACAGTTATTTGTTGGGTGCTACTCAGAGGTCAGGCATATTACATTCACCCACTGACTGACTGGCCTGGAGTGGGGGAATGCACCCATTACACACTGGAAATAAGATCTCTCTCTCTCTCCCCCTCTCCCAAGTTAGAGAGAGAGAGAGAGATTGGGCAGACCTAAGCCAGGCAGTATTATGCAAATAGCTGTTGTGCAGACAGACTGATATTCAGCTCAGGTAGACAGAAAAGGTTTATTTTCCATGTGTAATTTGAACGCTGGTGGAGGAGACTGCATTGATTTTATTTCGAGCTCTCTGCTTATTAAAGCTGTTTTCTATATAGAGCAATCTCTCTCTCCCTCCACCCCCCCTAGCCCTGGTTTTGAGGGGGAGGGGCTGATATCTCAGTGGCCCCCACCCCCCTCTATTCCTTGAGAATTTTTATTTGATCCTGAAATCCTTCCTCCCCACCAGCCCCGTGGCTCAGTCAGTGAGTGACACTGATCGGTACATTATTGCACTGACTCCCAGCCTGAAATTAACACAACTGACTCAGGTACCCAGCAACAGACACAGAGAGAGACATACACACACACAGATAGATAGACAGAGACACACACAGACACAGAGAGAGACATACACACACACACACAGAGATAGATAGACAGAGACACACACACACACAAATAGACAGAGAGACACACAGACAGAGAGAGACATACATACATACACACACACACACACAGATACAGAGAGACAGAGAGAGAGACATACATACATACACACAGATAGACAGAGAGAGACAGACACAGATAGAGACATACATACACACACAGAGATAGCCAGAGAGACACACCCAGAGAGAGACATGCACACACACAGATAGAGAGAGAGACACACACAGAGAGAGACATGCACACACACAGATAGAGAGACACACACAGAGATAGACATACACACACACAGATAGAGAGAGAGACACACACAGAGAGAGATGCAGTAAGAGTGAGTCAGGAACATCCCCACACACAGGGTGAGTGAAAGACACACATACTGACAAACTCGCACACTGCTCACCAGGCACACATACGATATATAACATACACACACACACAGACACCCCCACAGTGACACACACAGACACCCCCACAGTGACACACACAGACACCCCCACACAGTGACACACACACACAGACACCCCCACAGTGACACACACAGACACCCCCACACAGTGACACACACACACAGACACCCCCACAGTGACACACAGACACCCCCACACAGTGACACACACAGACACCCCCACACAGATACACACAGTGACACAGACACCCCCACACAGTGACACACAGATACAGTGACACAGACACCCCCACACAGATCCACTTGCATTTAAACAATCCATCAACCACCTCCTGTGACTGGCTGATGGCAGAAGCCTGAGGAAGGCGGACAGACAGACAGACAGAGGTGAACTTTAACTGTGTGTGTGTGTGTGAGAGAGAGGAGGGGCTGGGGGGGAACAAACCTATTAAACCCTTCACCATTTGAAGGGGCTCAAATGAAGCAATAAACCCAGAGATGATTAATTGTAATGATCTATACTGTGCTATATTTGGGCGTCAGATTTTTAAAAATATCCTGTATATATGTCTACACACACAGATCCCAGACGTGTCTGGACATCCCCCCACCACCCCAGGATGCAGCTGCAGGAGAATTTTTGTAATAAGATTATCATATATATATATATATATATATAATAAATCCCTGCATTTGATACAGACCTGGCCTGAATACATCCCAGAGACGTCTCCAACACATTCATATATAAGGGTTTGTAAAGTGAACTATATAATTTGTGGACCAAACGCAGCAACGAATTGCGCCCAGCAGCGTCTCATAACCAGTGGTGGATTGAGTGACCAATATATATATATATTGTAAATTCATCCTAACGGATTCAACCTTTAACACAGACCGTGAAGCGGAGGGAGGGAGATCTGTGGTGTCTGTGCAAACGGTACAAGGGAAACTGCAAAGATTTTACAAACTTTTTTCTCATGGGTGGGCATCAACAATTAGCAAGAAATTTCCGCTGCCCCCCCCCCCCCCAAGGCTCCAGCCACCGCTTTTCCCAAGAGGGAAAGACAGAGGGAGAGAGTGAGCAGGGAAAGAAATTTTGGTGTGAGACGAAGGGTCGTGGACCCGAAACGTTGACTCCCTCCCTCTCCGCTGGGATGTGCCTGATCTGCTCAACTTTCCCAGAAACTTCTGTGTTTGTTGCTTTGCAGGAGTTTACTGGGCTCAGTGGTTAGACCACTCACTCGCCTTACAAGTGTGAGACCTGTGTTTGAATCCAGGCAAATCAGGTCAGGGCAAAACCTTGGGTAAGTTTCCTTACTCCACACACACACACACACACACACCTGATAATAATCCATACAAAAAAATCACAATAATAAATTGGTCATTTCAATTCACGGCTGTTTGTGGGGACGCTGCTGTGCACAATCGGCTGCCGTGTTTCGCCCACATACATTTACAGTGTATTCTGTGAAGCGCTTTGAGACAGTCTCAAAAAGCACTACAGGTGTGAAAAGCACCATATCAAATGCCAGGATTATTATTGCTGGGGGAGGCGAGGCGACGTGTCTCAGCAAACAGCCGTGATGGGAAGGGCTTATTGGGAGGATTGTGAATCAGATCAGCGCTGAGGGTCAGCTTGTTACAGGGGATGTCCTCTCCGCTCACTGGGAGACTTCCATGTTCCCGCCGATGGCACATTTAGAAACGTAGGGTCTGGTTTGGTCGTTGTTTAAATACATTGACGGGTTTCCACTTGTGTCGGTGCTCGGCTGACACACTCCCCACTGCCCCCCCCCCCCCACCCCCCAAAAACAAATCCTCCACCGTTGAAGGAAAGGCGGAGAGGACGATAATGACTGCTGCTCTATAGTAGTTTCCAAACCAACTACTCCACTGTCAAGGCTTGTCTTCCGTGCGTCAGAACCGTAAATTTTAGTTTTTATTGAGAGCCAGGCAAACGACCAAGGCTCAGGAGACGGGACTCGAAAGGTTTTGAGGCAGAGTTCAGGCGGAAAGGTGAGATAAATCACTGGACAGTGGGCGGGACAGACCAAGCAAAGAAATCAGGATGTGAAACGTTCCAGAGACCAGAGTTATAACTGAGACAAACGGTTGGCCGTTTCATTTGGAACAATGTTCCTTTCAATCAGTTCCTTGCCTGTAACGCTGAAACGTCTCAAAGTGCTTCATAGGCAACTACAGTCAAGTGTAGTGACTGTGTAATTTGGTCAACGATCCCCCACCACCCAACACAGCCGTGTGATAATAAAACTTGTATTTAATATAGCGTCTTATAAAAGACATCTCAAAATGCTTTTCTACATATATTGTAGTGACTGTGTATTTTGTGGGCGAATTGAGGAAGCTAGTTAGGTCCAGCGCTATCTGACAGTCGGGTATAGATTTTTGGCAATTTTTTTTTGAGGGAATGTTACCCCTGGAAAGCGATCCACCAAATCAACTGATCAGCGGCTTCCTACTGAGTAACCAGGCGTGCGGAGCGAGGGCAGCTGGGATGTGGATCCAGTGACCCAGAAATGAGAGGCTGCCACAAGTCAACCACAAACACCCAGCCACAGACACCGAGGGGAAAATCTAGGCCTGAAGCATTCCAGGAAAGTTTTGGGGGATTATTTTTATTAAGGACAGCGGGTGAAACACTGAGCTCATGAGGATGGGGAAGAGGAGGAAGAAATGGATGCACTGGATCCCTCTTGGGAGTTGGAAGAACATTTTATGTTAACCCCCCCACCAACCCCTTCAATCACAGCTGTGTGCAGTGCTTCGAAACTCACATTATCAACTTTCCCACCTGTCAAATATTCTGTTGGCCAAAACCCATCACCATTGCTTAAGTAGTCTCCAAACTATTCCCTCATTCCACCAGCTCCTGTAGCTCAGTGGTTAGAGCACTCGCCTTACAAGCGTGAGACCAGTGTTCAAATCAAGGCAGATCAGAGCGAACCCTTGGGCAAGTTTCCTTACTCCTCATGCCTAATATTAATCCCTCAAAAAAAACCACAATAATAAAATTGGTCATTTCAATCCATCCATTTCAATTGCTATGCGCAATTGGCTGCCGCCTTTCACCCACAAATATAGTCAATTCAGTTTACAGTATATTCTGAAGCGCTTTGAGACTTCGATAAGATGTGAAAAGCGCTATATCAAATGCAAGGATTATCATTATCCCCACCTACACATGGAAATTCCCGAGATATTGTTGGAATGGGATGCACTCTCTCTCTCTCGGCCTAGATACACCCTGGTTACCTAATTCCAGAAAGTTTCAGACGCAGGTTGGCAAGAGCCAAGGCTTGGCGTGAAGCCCAGTGTGTGTGTGTGGGGGGAAGTGAGGGTGGTGGGGGGAGGGGTAACTGCTAAAGTCACCATTGATATCACTGTTTGACAATATTTCTCACTGATTGTCCAGTTAGGACCACCCTACCCATTGGGACTAACATATCAGAAAGGACTATACCTCCCTCCCCTCCCCACCCCCCACACAAAAAAAAGACAGGCTAATGATTAATTTTTAAAAGTCCCGCAGAGGAGCCTTATCCCATATCCCTCGATGAGCAGAGCAGTGACTCAGCAACTCCTACACAGCATTCCTGAGAGTGCAATCACCAAGTTCCTCTCTGTTCCACTGCCCCTGACAAGGGCTGAGAGATAGATGTGCAATCAAATCATCTTGGATGGGGTAAGAGGCAGAGGCTGGGGGTCAAAGCCACTAACTGTCCATCTTTCTGTCCCCTCCACCACCAAAAAAAACTCCCTTTTTAATTAGAATAGTGAAGTATTATCTAAGTTGTTCCTGCTTTTTTTTAAAAAAGGAAAAGGGATTTGCATAAATATTTAATATTTCCGTCAAGATTTTACTGGGTGCCATCCTGACCTCTTCACACTCGGGGGCTTCCAACAGTGGATAATTAACTGTGTGTTTGACCCCTCCCATCCCAACCCCCAAATTGTCTCAAAAGAGGGCCTGGCAATGGCTGTGGAGTAACTGTGTGTGTGTATGTATGACTGAGGCAGCCATTTTGAATATAGCAACGAACAGTGGGTTTGACGCTCACGTGCTTTGGGGCGTTATCTGCAGCTGGAGGTACCTCACAAGGAAGTGGTCTATAAATGCAAGTTGTTGTTTGAGTCTTTCTGCACCCAAGCTGGGGTTGGGATCAGGAGGGGTGGAGGACTGGGAGGGTAGTGGGCGAGAGAGGTGAACCAAACCGTGGTCGAAGAGGAGGGTCTTGAAGGAGGCAAGTGGGGGCAGGGTGGGGTGAGGTGGTTGGACTGCGGGATGCAGTTCCATCGACAGGACTGAGCGTTGAAGCTCTCAGCTGAAGGTCGGCGCCTTTGACAATGTAGCGCTTCCTCTCAACCCCTGCCCGCCCCACCCCACCCCACCCCACCCCTCCCTCCCTCCCTATTCTCTGGCACTTACCTTGGGAGTTAGCTCCAGCGGTGGCCACTGAGACCACCTCATGCAGACCATCCAGAGGTGAAGACTCGGCCTTCGGGCGGTTTGTGTTTTTATAGGGAACCTAAAACTGTGCGGAGAAAGGAATCGCAACTGGGATGAGAGTAGTGACAGCCCTAAACTACACACCCGCCTAGTGTCCTGCTCTGCTCGTGTTGGGTTAGCTGCTCTCTCAGCAATGCACAGCAAGCACATGGCACACACACACTCACACTCACCGCACATAACTCCTCAGCCAGACGGTCGCCTCTTCCAGGACCTGTTTTTTTTAATAACAATATTGGTGAAAGCGTGTGGCCACCTGCGAAAGGAAGTCTGATCTCACACACCACAGGAACCCAGCCATCTCTCAAATCTCTCATCTTCATCACCACGGAGGAGATGAAGGCAGATTCCGTCAACAGGATCTTGTTTGCCCCCCACTCCCCCACTTATCGTCCCAAACGTTTGGGTAAACAAATGCCCCCTTTCCCTCCAGTGTGTGTGAGAACGAGAGAGAGAGAGAGAGAGAGACACACACACAAAGTATAACTTATAGAGCAAGAGAGACGGTGAGAGAGAGAGCGCGTGTGAGAGTCTCACACACCATACGAGCCCCACCGAGTTTTCTTATGAATGAATCCCGTTCAGAAAAATGGCAAATTAGACTGCATTTGTTGCAGTGGTTTCAGAATACAACCCGTCTTTTGAACGAAAGCTGAACAAAATGGCTCCCGCAGAGGAGGACAGTGTGATGGGCAGTGAGAGAAAGATTGAGAGAGGGATGATATCTCACTGGAAATCCAACAATAATATTATTAATAATAATCTTTGCGTATGATCAGATGTTTCACACAGCGCTGCAAACCCTCACAGCTCTTCAGGGTGAATTGCAATGACGCGAAGTGCAGTGAGTGACTGTGTGTATTGCTGGGGGAAAGCGGCAGCCATTTTGTTCACAGCAAAGTCCCGCAAACAGCCATGAAGCGAGTGAGTGATTGTATCTGGAGGGATCGTCTGGAGAGAGAAAATCTCTGGTCTCTCTCCCTTTTGTTTGCCGCTGGGCCTTTAAATGTCGGTGTGGGACGGGATGTGGTTTAACGTCTCGACCACAAGGTTGGCAGCAATAGCCAATAGACTGTCAGCTTCAAGGCTCTCTCCCCGGAGATGGGCTCGTCCGTGGTTGTGATCCCACGCCATCGCTGTAACCACCTCACCTCTCAGCCCAGACACACAAAGGTCAGTGATTGGTTGAAGAGGCAGAGGGGAGACCAGACAAGGAGATGAGACTGGTTCCTATCAAACAGGCTGGATGGGCTGAATGGCCTCCTGCTATGCTGTCAGATTGTATGATTCTAGGATTGAAACGGCATCTACAGAATGGCACAGGAGACCAGGGGAGGGGGGGGGGAGGGGGGGGCGTGGCAGCAATCGGAATTAACTCTTTTCATCCCCTGAGCTAGTGAGTGAGCCATCAGGAGGATCTGAAACCCCTCAACCAGCGGAAAAACATCGCAATGGTTCAACACGGCTTATATTTTGGCTCCTGCAAAGCAAAGCTGAAGCAAGAGTTAGTATCATTCTGGCAGGAACAGGATAAACAATTATAATCTCCCCACCTCCAACTCTCCCCTCCGTCCTCTCTCCCCTCCTTCCTCAACCCCCCCACCCCCCAAAAAAAGGGAATATCTGCTGCCTGAAAACCTCTGAATAATAATAATAATCTTTGCATTTGACCCAGCGCCTTATCATATCTTCTAGACTGTGTCTCAAAGCTCTTCACAGACTGCACTGTAAAGTGAGTCGAGTATATTATGGGAGAAAAAGTGGCAGCCAATGGCTCACGTCAGCGACACACAAACAGCCACAGTCAGCAACAGAACTTATTTGGGGGAATGTTGCTTAGGACATTGGGAGAGGGAGAGGGAGAGCGGAATGAGAGAGAGGGAGAGACAGAGGTTGAGGGGGGGGGGGGGGGGGGGGGGAGAGAGAGACAGGGGAGGAGGTGGGGAGAGAGGGGAAGAAAGAGAGAGAAACTCCTTTCTCTTTTCGAATATCATCGCAGGATCATTAACGTACTCCTGAACAGGCAAATGGGCAGCTCAGCAGCTCCGACAATGTGACCACCACCCCACCACTGCATTACAATGTCAGTTTAAGACTAACGCGGGGTAGGGGGGGGCTTTGAACCCACAAACTTCTGCCTCAGAGAGAGAGCGCTACCACTGAGCCGGGCTGACTTGCAACCATTTGTGATCGTAAAAGGAGCAGAAAGGAGCTTACCATTCTCTGGAGCTTGTTCCCTTGCTGAGCGAGGGCTGATGTAGGCCGGGCCGGGCCGGTCTGGGCTGTACGCGGGCGGCTCAGGGAAAGCTAGGAGGTTGTACAGCTATCTCCCATGGTGTATCTCTAAACTATACAACCTACTACCTCACCCTGAGAGCGCACTGGCTCCCCTCCCACACCATCACCGCCATCAGGAGCTCCTCCAACAAAAGTCATGGTTTGTTTGTTGGTGTTTGTGGAGGGGGTGGGGAGGAAGGAATGGGGATGGGGGTTAGGGGTTCGGAGGGGGTGGCGTGGGGGTTCACAGGGGGGAGGGGGGAGCAGCCTAAACAGTGAGAAGTTTGAAATTTTGTGGAATGGAAAGAGGCTACACCTGGTGAGGAGCCAGGAAGAGCACAGAGCCAGAAACTCACTACAGACAACTCAACATACCAGCTACACAGCACTCACTGACAAACACACACACACTCATGCAATCACACACATACATACACACACAAACACACATGTACACACAGCACACACAATCACATATACATGCACATCACACACACAGCACACCTGCACCAGGGCACACTCTCCTCACCCCCCACCCCACACACACACAAATACAGATACACAGCACACACAGCACCCATAAACAAACACACACATTGGTATAATGCTCATACACACGCATAGACACACACACACACATGCACAGCACCAAGGCACACAGTACTAACACAAGAACACAGACACGCACACAGACACACAGAAGCCACTTCAGACTACACGTAACACCATTTTTTAGAATCACGAGAAACAAGAATCACCTTGGCAACGAGTATAGTTCCCCCCCCCCACCCCCGCTGTAACATTACAGCCTCCTCCGCAAGCTGCAGTCTTTGTGTGTCTGTGTGCATCTGTATGTGTGTGTATGTATCTATGTATGTAGATATGTGAGTATATATGTGTGTCTGTATGTGTGTGTGAGAGTGTGTATGCATGTGTCTGTGTGTGTGTATGTGTATCTGTGTGTGTGTGTGTGCATCTGTGTTTGTATATGCATGGGGTGGGGGGAAGCTACTGTACCCAGCACAGTAGGGAGGATCAGTCGCTGACAGTTGAGGAGAGCAATCCCTGATACTTCCCCAGGGCGGGGGCTGGTGGGGCTGGGGGCCAGGGGGGGGGGGGGGGGGCCCAGAACGAGGGGTTGCTGTCAGATAGACACAGACCGATAGACCCGAGCTTGTGAGATTAAGGGAACGCAAGTTCGGATCTACGGGTTTGTGTCGCCTGACGCTGTGTCATGAGATTTCGGTGTTCATTTGGGTCTCGTTTCCTCCACCTTTGCCACCTCCTCTCGTCTCTCTCTCTCTCTCTCTCCCCATCCCACTCACTCACTCACTCTCCACTGGCCTTTCTCGTTCCTTCTCTCCGTCCGTACCACCCGCCCAGCCCTGGTTTCCTCCACCTTTTCCACCTTCCCTCATCTCTTGTTCTCTCTCTCTGCCCCCCTTTCGTTCTCTGCAACCCTCTCTCATCCCTTCTCTCCTCCCCCCACTGCCCCTTCTCTTGTCATCAAGTGACAGAGGGAATCTTGAGAGAATTTAGGAAAACACCAACATTCCAGCCTCACTTGCTGCTGCTCTCTCGCTCTCCCTACCACACCCCCTCTCGCTTGCATTTCCCCCCATCCCTCCCTCTCACGCTCCCCGCCACCCCCCTTCTCTCTCTTGCGTTCCCCCCCATCCCTCCCTTTCTCTTTCGCGCTCCCCCCGCCACCCCCCTCTCTCGTGCACCCCCTACACCCCACGCTCCCCCCCACCCTCTATCCCTCCCTCTCGCTCCCCCTGTCCCTCGCTCTCCCCCATTCTCTCTCCCTCCCTCTCTCCTTCCTTCGTTCTCTCTCTCTCTCTCTCCATCCCCCTCTCTCTCTTTGCTTCCCTGTCTCTCTTTCTCTCTCCTTTGCTCTCTCTCTCTCTCGCACAATCTCTCCCTCTCTCTTTCCCACTCTCTCTCTCTCTCCCTCCCTCTTTCTGTCTGGGTGATGGCCGCGGCTGGTCATACCTTAAGTTGTCGGGTTACTTGGTCCTCCTAAAACAGTGGAGACAAAAAATAAGAGGAAAGAGAGACTGAGGGATAGAGGGGGATAGAGGGATAGAGATAGAGGGGGATAGAGGGAGAGGGAGAGAGAGGGAGAGTGTGACCAGCAACAACATTTACGCAGCAGCTTTCAGGTCGGGAGGTCACAAGGCACTGGACAGTTAGGGATTTGGACCCGAGCTGGGTTTTGTCATGCAGGTTGGTTGGGGCTGGGTGTGGGGGGAGGGTGTGGGTCGGTTGGGGGGCGGGTGGGTTGGTGAGTTGGTTGGGGGGGGCGGGTGGGTGGGTCAGTCGGGGGGTTGGTTGGGGCTGGGTGGGGGGGGAGGGTGTGGGTCGGTTGGGGGGCGGGTGGGTGTATGTTAGGTAGAACCCAGAGTTAAAACCAGACCAGAGAGCAGAGGCCAAGAGAGAGAGAGAGACACAGAGAGAAAGCAAGACAGGCATACACACAAAGAGACGGGCAGAGAGACACACACACAGACACACACACACACAGAGAAAGCCAGACAGACAGTGAGAGAGTGAGCAAGACAGAGAGTGAGCGAGACAGAGACACACACACAGAAAAAGAAAAGGACATAAGACAGAGAGAGAAAGAGAGCAAGCAAGAGAGACAGGTAACGAGTCTCTAATCCAAATGCTCTCAATTTCCCACGAATGTGACCTTATCGATAATTAAAATTGGTGAGTGAGTGGGCCTTTATATATATATATATATATAAAGGTGTTGATTCATCGCATTGCAATAATTCAAAACAAAATCTCTGTAATATAACAGTAAAGGGGTGGGGTGGGGGAGAGCAAAGGGATGATGTGGGCCCGGGGGGGGGCTTGGTGATGGAGGGGGGTAGGGTGATCGGTGGTGAGACAGAAGGGGACAAAAAGGATTTTGATGGAGATGTTTCAGAACACTCAATCGCACTATCAAAATAATAATATTTATATTAATATATCAACAACAAAAATCCTCCAAAAATGAATCAAAAAGAATGTTAGAGGATTTCTCTCTCTCTCTCTGTGTGTGTGTCTGTGTGATGTGGAACCCCGCTGTTCATTCTGGGTGCCCGCCCGCCTGCCCGCGATGCCAGGGCACTGAGCGCAAGAGCCAGACAATTACTGGGTTGATGGATGGCCGCGGCAGATAAGAGTGATCAGGGAGGTCACACAGGGAGAGAGACAGGGAGAGAGAGAGAGAGAGAGAGAGAGAGAGAGGGGGAGGTTGCACAGGGAGAGAGACAGAGAGAGAGACATGGGGAAGTCACACAGGGAGAGAGACAGAGAGAGAGAGAGAGAGACAGGGGGGAGGTTGCACAGGGAGAGAGACAGAGAGAGAGAGACATGGGGAAGTCACACAGGGAGAGAGACAGAGAGAGAGAGACAGTGGGAGGTCACACAGGGAGAGAGAGAGGGGGAGACAGACAGAGAGGTCACACGGAGAGAGACAGACAGAGAGAGAGAGAGGGGGGGGGGGGGGAGACAGACAAGAGACTAAGGAAAAGGCAAGAGATTTTTGGCTGCCTAAAATACTGTGTGTAGATGGTGAGAGGAACGAACATTTGGGGAGGGAGGGAGGGAGGGAGGGAGGGAGGGAGGTTTAACTCGGAATTTGACTCAAAGCAAAAATTGTCGCTACCTCAATTTTAAAATCAGACGGTACCTGAGCAGATTGTGTGCACAAAAGGAACAAGAGAGAGAGCGAGCGAGAGAGAGAGAAAGCGAGAGAAAGTGTGAACGGGGAAGAGAGAGTGAGAGAGAATCTACTTTGAAATGCAGACCGGTTGCCAAGTCAGTTTAACACTTTGGTGGCACCAAACCCAGGTCATAATCCCCAAAAGGCGACGGAAAGGTTTGTTTTGGGGGGTTGGGGGCAGGGGGTGAAGGGGGAGAGGGGGTGTGGTGGGGGGTTGAAGGGCTCGGGGCTGTGTTGGGTGGGAGCTGGTGCCCGCTATATAACTGGCAGCTCTGGGTGACAGAAGTTTGGGGGCATTCACTGCGGCTCTCTCTTTCTTTTTCTGTCTCTCACTCTAGCATCCGTCTGTTTCTCTCTCTCTCCCACTCTCTGTCTCTGTTTCTCTCTCTCTCTCCCACTCTCTGTCTCTGTTTCTCTCTCTCTCTCCCTCTTTCTTTCTCTCCATCTCTGTCTCTCTCTCTCCACTCTCTTTCTCTCAGTCTCTGTTTCTCCCTCTCTCTGTCGCGCTGGGTTTAATGTAATTCTCCCTGTTCTTCTGCTAAGGTTGGACTTTGTGTGTTCACCGGCCTTCGAACTTCCACCAAACAATGTCCATACGCACGGACAGGAGGAAATGGGGTGTGGGGTAGGGCGGGGGGGCAGGGCAAGGGGGGGCCAAAGCCAAGGTGTCATACATTACACTTACCACAACGTTGTATCAATTCATTCAATAGACAATTTTGAGGGTAGTTTTGCTCAGAACCGAGGAGGGAGACTGAGGGATGGTTGGGGGGGTGGGGGTGGGGAAGATGGCTAGGATTCATCCACTTTGTTTCTTCTTTGCTGTTGATGGGGATACTGTACGAGAGGCTTGATGGCTAGGCCGAGGGCGAGAGAGAGAGAAAGAGAAAAAATAATCACTCTTAAAAAAAGCCAAATTAACCAAATTTTAAACTCTGTCTGTCTGTCTCTGCAACAGCCAACCAACGCTCTCCCACCTCACACACACATGCACACACGCATACACACACACCCGCACGCACACACACACACCAACTCCCCCTTAAAAGAAGTCGGCAGTGAATCTCTGTGCTGTTAGTGGCCAATCGGCTTCTGGTCTCACTGTGTAACGGCAGCAACATCTGTTTGTAAACTGAAGCCATGGATTGCTTTTTGGCTTGGCTTTCGAGTGCAGAAAAGCATGACAGAGAGAAAGAGAGAGACGCCAGGGTTTGATTAAAGCAATAGAACTATTTTCTTTCCTCTCTCGCTCTCCCCGTTGTGTTTTTTTTCTCTCTCTCTTTCCTTGCTCCCGTCTTCCCTACCCTTCTCTCTCACTCTTTCTTCGTCTTGCCCGCATTCTCTTTCTCTCTGCTCACTCTTCCCATTCTCTCTTCCTTTCTCTTCAGACTTCCTCCTTCATTGCTCCCTTCTCCACCCTTCTCTCTCTTTTTCTCATGCCTACACTCGCGCTCTTCCCTCTCTCTCTCTCTGAAGTCTATTTTCCTCTCTCTTTCCTTGCTCCCTCCTTCTCTCACTGGTTTCCGTTTGCAGGGCAGTTGTTCTGCACTTTGATATGTTCAGAAATATTCAACCATAGTTCTGGGTTATTAAACACTATTCCTGAATCCACAGTCTCTGTCTCTCCATTGTCCACTCTTCGGACCCTTTCCCTCACTCTTTCACCCTCTGCGTCTTGTTTTCTTTCGGTCTTTCTTGTCTCTTTCTCTCTCTATATATCTATTTCTCTCTCTCTGTCCCTCTATATCTCCCTTTCTCTCTAACTTTGTCATTTTGCATTCTCTCTGTCTCTAGATCTCTCTCTCTATCTGTCCTCTCTATCTCTGCCCCTTTTGTTGTATGTCTCCAGATTTCTGTCTCTCTTTCTCACTCTTTCTCCCTCCATGTCTGTCTTTCTCTCTCTGTCCCTTTCGCGCTCTCCCTCTCGATCTCTTCCTCTCTCAAGTCTTTTTCTCTCTCATAAAGTCAATACTTAAATTTCCCTCAAACATCCTTTCCCAAAAAGTTATTGAGGCAAAGGAGACGGAATGTGTGGGTTGGGGTGACTAAAACAACTTGCACTTGTATAGCCCCCCACCCCCCCACGCAGGGTAGGGTCTTAGAGCACGGTAATCTCAATGTCGGGAAGCTTTGTGAGCAACAGGATCGGAAAACTGGTCATTTCTAAAGAATTTAGAGAAACGTTTCTGCAGGGGGTAGGGGGGAGAGAGAGAAAGAAAGAGAGTGAGAGAGAGACAGAGTGAGAGAGAGACAGAGTGAGAGAGGGAGGGCAAACAAAAAGCCTCCATAGATCGCGATTATGACTAAACTAACCCATCTGAAATCTTGTGTGATTGTGTGTTGAAGCTGTACAGTACAAAGCTGCCTGTGTTACTGCAGGAGACCTGTGTGAGGAAGGCATAGATCCTGACCTTTCTCCTATATCCCATCTTGCATGCGAATCACGAACACTGCGACATCCCTAGACCAATCCTGCACATTAATCTCAAACTGCGAGCGAACGAACAGCCTGGCAAGGGAATGTGTGTGTGGAGAAAAAGAGAGGGAGAGACAAACAGAGAGAGAGGGAGGGAAATACAGTGCAGAGAGACAGACAGAGAGGGGGGGGGGGGGGGGGGGGGGGGTGAAGAAAGAGAGGGGCAGAAACCGAGGGGGAGGAGAGGGAAAGAGAAGACAAATAGAGAGAGAGGGAGAGAGACAGACAACAGGGGAGAGAGGGGCAGAGACACAGAGAGATGGAGGGAAGGAATGAGGGAGAGAGAAATGTGGGGAGAAATGTTAGAAGGAGGCCATACAACCTATCAAGCCAGCGCTGGCTCTCACAGTGAGCTGTCCATCCTGTCCCAAAGGAACTATACAAGTATAATTTTGTTGTTGTTGTTATTGCCCTATTCACCTTCCAGTAACAATAATAATATTAATATTTATCCTCAAACCAGAACAAGTCACAAACAATCACACCAAGGCCTGTACAACAGATGGGAACAAAGGTATTTACACACACATACACATATAATCTGTACGAATGTGAGAATGTGTACAAGTGAAAGTGTGTGCGTGAGGGGAGAGTGGGGACTGGAGGGAAGCTGTGTTAAATGCACAAAAAAGAGGGGGGGATTGGGTTGTGGGGGGATCAGATAGTGGTGGGGGGGGGGGCACGGGAAGGTGGGGTGGGGGAGGGGAGAAGGCTGGGAGTAGTTCTCCTGTGATTTAACATGTACCAGTGAGGGGCTGGGAGCCGCAGACAAACCTCAGTTGGCCACAAGCCAAGTCATTTCACCAGCAATTGATTGTGGCTTTCCACCATCCTCCAGGGCCTCTCACCTGACCCTCAGCCCCACTCACATTAGAGAGAGAGTGAGCGAGAGAGAGAGAGAGCTCTTAAACTGGCAAAGGAACCCTCCTGCTCTGCCTCTTGTATACACTCTTTCCTAACCGTAATGAACTCACTCTGCCTGCCTTGTTTGCTCGCACTCTCTCCCCAACCCCCCTCGCTCCCCCTTTCCTCCATCCCTTTCCCTCACTCCCAGCCAGGGAAGCAGCCCACAGCCCACATTGCTGGTGGTGTAATCAGTAGTAATCCACATCTCTCTCGGTCAGCGCTTCATTAAATAGATTTTTAAAAATATATATAATTAGTGTTCCTACCCCCCCCTACCCCCAAACTGGGGCCCTGATTATAACTCAAGGTACTTTGACTAATAAGACACACACACAGAGCACTAGCCTATTAAGATACCCAGCCCCCAATTGAGTGATTCCAACCTTTTCTCTCTCTCTGGTTTCCTCAGCCTTTTGAGTTCTGTCTCAAATCGTCCTGCCACACTTCTCACCTGCACACCCACCCGCTCCTCATAATCCTCTCCCGTTTGACGTGACGTCTCAAGAGCTTCGCAACAACTCCTCCGTACATTGAGAGCATCTGGCGGTGAACCAGGGCGGCCAATTTGCACACACTCAGCGAGGACTGATCAATATGAAAGCTTGAGGCCTCCGAGGGAGAGAGGGACACAGAGAGAGGGGGGGACACAGAGGGAGAGAGAGGGACAAAGAGAGAGAGAGGGAGAGAGGACACAGAGGGAGAGAGGGACACAGAGGGAGAGAGAGGGACACAGAGAGAGGGACATAGAGGGACAGAGCGAGGAGAGAGGGAGAGAGAGGGAGAGACTCTCTTGTCTTTTCCAACGTCTCCATGGCATCTTCACGTCACCCAAACAGGGCACAGACCTGGATAGTCTCATCCGAGGGCAGCACCTCTGACAATGCAGCGCTCTCTCTCCCCTCTCCCCCCAACCCCCCTCTCTCCCCTCCCCTCTCTCTCTCCCACTCCCACTCTCCCTCTCTACCCCTTCACTCTCTCTCTCTCTCCCCCCCCATCTCTCCCCCCCTCTCTCGTGCTATCCCCCCTCTCTCTTCCCCCTCCCTCTCTCCCCCACCCCACTCTCTCCCCCCTCCTCCTCTCCCGAGTGCCAGAGGGCTGAGATCTGAGGCTTCAACACCATCTTGTGGCCTAGAGGTGAGAGTGCGACTGAGCCAGGCTGACACCCATCCTTCCCTCTCTCTTTCCCTCTCTCTCCCCCACCCTCCCTGTCTCTCCCCCACCCTCCCTCTCTCTCCCCCACCCTCCCTCTCTCTCCCCCACCCTCCCCTCTCTCTCCCCCACCCTCCCTCTCTCTCCCCCACCCTCCCTCTCTCCCGTTTGATGTCTTGGCTGGAGATCCCCTCCAGATAATTGGTCGTGCATTTCATCATCAATCAGGGCAGGTGAGGGAGAGGAAGGGGAGAAAGAGGAGGGGGAGAGAGGAAGGGGGGAAAGAGGAGAGGGGAGTGGAGGAGGGGGAAGAGAGGGGGTGAGAAAGGAGGGGGAGAGGAGGGGGGAGAGTGGGGGGAGGAGGGGGTATAGAGTGGGGGGAGGGAGCGGGGAGAGTGGGGGGAGGAGCGGGGAGGGGGGGGAGGAGGGGCATAGAGTGGGGGGAGGAGGGGGCATAGAGTAGGGGGAGGGAGGGGGGAGGAGAGGGGAGAGGAGGAGCGATAGAGGAGGTGGGGAGAGAGAGGAGGGGAGAGAGAGAAGGGCAGCGAGAGAGGGGGGTAAGAGAGGAGTGGGGGGATAGAGGAGGGGGGGGAGAGGGGGGGGAGAGAGATGGAGGGAGTGAGATGGGGGGTAGAGGAATGTGGGGGAAGAAGGAGGGAAGAGAGAGTAGGGGGAGAGAGGGGAAGAGAGAGTAGGGGAGAGAGGGGAAGTGAGAGGAGGGGGGTGAGAGGAGGGGTGAGAGGGGGGACGAGATGGGACGAGGTGGGGGGGTAGAGGCTGGGAGGAGAGGCTGGAGGGGCAAGTTATACACAGTCACTCCATCCTGTCCTGTGAAGCGCTTTAATGAGATGTCTTGATGACAGGATAAGGTGCTGTACCAATAGCAATAACAATTGTAAACATAATAAGAATCCTGGTATTTAATATCATGACATTGAGACGTCTCAAAGCGCTTCACAGAATATACTGTAAAGTGAATTGACTGTATATTTGTGGATGAAAATGGGGCAGCAAATTGTGCACAGCAGCGTCCCCACAAACAGTCGTGGGTTGAAAATGACCAATTTATTATTTTTACTTCTTTTAGATCAGCATAAAAAGGGGTTCCAGACAATGGGAGAGTTAAAGTCAGAGCTAGTGCTCTCTCTCTCTCCCCAACCCCTCCCCCCCAGTAGGGCTCAATGTGCAATCTGTAGATTCACTGAAGCTGTGACTCAGAGGTGACTAAGCGCTCGCCAGCCTCAGCTGCTCCCCGGACTTCAGCATCAGCTTCCTCTCCTGCCTCCCTCCCCTCCCTCCTCCAGAAACCAACGCCTCATTCTGTTCATCTGAGTCACAATGACTCGCTCTGCAAACTGCAATCTGAGAGCCTTGGTCATTGCCATCAGGACAGGACAGAGCACCCTCAGGCTATTCCATCTCTTCCTTCCCAAATACCCTCTCCCTCTCTCCCTCCTCCCCACCCTCCCTCCCTCCCTCTTCCCCACCCACTCTCTCCCTCCTCCCCACCCCTCCCTCTCCGCCCCCATTACAGAGTCCAGTATCCTGGCCCTCAAATACCCTTCCTTCTATCCCTGTTGCACTGATTAGTAATAATAATCCTTGCATTTGATATAGTGCGTTTCATGTCTTCTAGACTTCTGAAAGCACTTCACAGAATATACTGTAAAGTGAATTAACTGTATATTGTGAACAAAAAATTAAACCACAATAACGATAAATTCTATCTGTATTCTCACCTTTCACATTGGTAGCACCTCACCAGGCCCTGCAGTCAGGAAGAAATACTTCCTGGTGACTGTCTGAGATTGACTGTGGGGCTCGCAGTGTGTGTGTGTTTGTGTGTATGTGCATGTCTGTGTGTGTAGTGCGCATCTCTCTGTGTGTGTAACTGTGTGTGGTGCGCATCTGTTTATGCGTGTATCTGTGCATCTATGTGTGTATTTGTGTGCGTGTATATTTCTGTGTATGTCTGTTTATCTGTGTGTGTGTATCTGTGTGTGTCTATGGCTAGTGGCTGTGGAATGACTCATGCTTTAATAAAACACATCCACATTAGAGGTTTGCCATCGCTAGCCGTGATTCACTTCCTGAGCCAGGGCCTGTCCAACTTAAAGGGGCCTCAGTGTGCAGACCCTGGGGAAAATCTCACTGGCATCCCAGCCCTGGCCTCCCACAGTCACCAAGGCATGTGCCTGACCATGTGCTGTACTATATGTTCCCTGACTCCACTCACCCCCACCCCAGCTCCCACTGGTAATGCAACATCCTCAGCCTAGCCTCTCCCACACTGCCCTCCATAACACACACACACACCTCTCCCATACTGCCCTCCACACATGCACACCTCTCCCACACTGCATTCCACACACAACCTCTCCCACACTGCCCTCCACACACACACACACACACACCTCTCCCACACTGCATTCCACACACAATCTCTCCCACACTGCCCTCCACACACACACACTCACACACATACAACCCTCTTCCCCCATTCCCGAAATGGCTGTAGTTTATTACAGGATCCTCGCAAATCCCTCCCAACGTGGCCTTTTAAACCAGGTGTGAGCTCTGTCTGTGTGTGATAGACATTTAACTGCGCAGACACACACACACACTCACACAGACACACATACACACATGTGCACATACACACACCCACACACACATATACACACATACACATGCGCACATACACGCACACACATATACATACACAAGCACATGCCGGCACTGATGCTCGAGGGGGGAAGAACGCCAATGGTAATCTTCAACTGTTTGGGGAATGGACTGATGGACGGTTGAAGGGTGAAGACAAGGTGACTGGCCAAGTTTGACTGAACAGGATAGAAATTAGAAGGGGTTGGATGACGGACGCAGAAACAAACTGCCAATAGCGAGAAACAAATAGCGGGATTGAGATACGCAATGACTTACCTGCGGCTCTCCACACTGTTGTGTGTGTGGGGGGGGAACAACATTCCTTCCCTCTCCACCCTTGCTGCTGACTTCCGCTGGTTATGTTTCCTGGAAATTCCATCGCTTCCTGGAAATATCTGTTTCACAGAAAAAGCAGCTGTAGTGAGTGGTTGCTCGGGGAGGGCACTGACCACAGAGAAATCAAAAGAACAAAATAGTGTTTAAGTGCTCTGATATTTAGACAATAATTGAAATAATTATTCATAATCCTTATCCTTACTAAACTCGCATTTGATAGGTGGCCTTATTGCTTCTTTGAGGTGTCTCAAAGCGCTTCACGGACTATACTGTTGAGTGAATTGACTGTAGATTTTGTGCGCAACGCGGCAGGCCAATTGCGCACAGCAGCGTCTCCACAAACAGCCGTGGGATTGAATGACCACAGGATTATTATTTTCAAATATATATTTTAAATATATATACTGTGTCAGGACACGACAGGACTCGGGCGGTCACTCCAGCTTCTCTCCCAGCTCCAGGGGTGATGGAGTAAAGGGCGGAGGGAAAGTGACAACACAGCCAAGTTTAATGATCGCACAGACAGCGCTGTGTTAATACAAAACTAAGGGTCAGATAAGAACGAAAGGAGGCTGGCTGTCACTAAATGCCTTTCTCCCCAGCTGTGTTTTGTCCCCCCACTCCCTTCGTCCTCCCCCCTCCCCCCCACGCCCTGTTGTTCACTGCTCTGTCCTCACCTCAGGCTGGATGCCATCAGTTGACACCTTTTCCCAACGCTGTTCAGATGTTAGGAAAATGGGGGGAGTTGGTGGGGGCAGACGCCAATAGTCTATTGGGTGGGACCCAGGCAGATCGGAGTGAGTGAGCGAGCAAGAGAACAATTGAGTGAGTGAGTGAGTGAGCGACAGGGAATGCTCAGCCCTGATCTCTATAGCAACAACCATCACTTCCACCAGCAACCTCCACCATACACACGCATGCACTCACAGAAACACATACGTGCGCACACATGCATATACACACACACAACAACACAATTACAGTTGTATAGCACCTTTCACATCAGGAGGACGTCCCAAGACGCTGGACAGTTATTGCTTCAGACTTGAGCTGAGGACGGGGGGGGGGGGGGGGGGAAATTAGGATTTGCCGATGGTCCAGTGAAGAGGAGAGTTTGAGGCGAGACTTGAAGGAGGCCAGGGAGGAGGGAGGCGGAAGGACTGAGGGATGGAGTTCCAGAGGTTGGGGGCAGAGTGGCTGAAGGCTTGCCCCGCCAATGGTGGGAAGGGTGGGGCAGGGGACGTGGCAGAGCCTGTACCCTCAATAGCAGGCAGAGCCTGCTGAGCGGAGGAGGTGGGCAGGTTGGTAAGGTGATAGGAGGTCACGGATGTAGGGTTGGGGGGGCGAGGTTGTTGAGGGCTTTAAATGTGAGGACCAAGATCTTGAATTGGATCATCTAGTTGATGGGAGACAATGGAGTCGGGTGACGATGGGTCACAGAGTTTGAAACAGTAGAGGACACGGGCCGCAGAGTTCTGTATGATCTGCAGCCTGTGGAGGAGGAATTAGGAAGGCCGAAAGCAAGGCGTTGGCATAGTCGAAGCCAGGGTGTAATGAAGGTGAGAATGAGAGTTTCAGCAGCTTTGGGAGGTGAGGTAATGGTGGAGTTGAGCAATGTTGCGGAGAATCAATCAATCAAAACTTACATTTATATAGCGCGTTTCACGTCGAGAGGACGTCCGAAAGGCGCTGTACATTCAGGTAGGGACAAGAGCAGGGGGGAAGGGGTTGGGGGAAGGAGTGTAGGAAAATTGACTGCATATTTGTGGGCGAAACCGGCAGCCAAATTGTGCACAGTAGTGTCCCACAAACAGTCATGGAAGTGGGATTCGGGGAGAAAGGGGGACAGGCAGAGCGAGTCATTGTTGACATTCAACTATAGGACGTTTGCTCTCATCCAGGGCTTGATGTCCTGTCGCTGTGTGTGTGTGTATTCCTGTCGCTGTGTGTGTGCATGTCACTGTGTGTGTCTGTCACTGTGTGTATCCCTGTCGCTGCGTGTGTGAGTCTGTCGCTGTGTGTGTATTCCTGTTGCTGTGTGTGTGTATATATTTCTGTCGCTGTGTGTTATGTGTCTCTCACTGTGTGTGTATCTGTCGCTGTGTGTGTGTATTCCTATCGCTGTGTGTGTGTCTGTTACTGTATGTGTGTCTATCACTGTGTGTGTGTGTATTCCTGTCACTGTGTGTGTGTGTTCCTGTTGCTGTGTGCGTATGTATTCTTGTCACTGTGTGTGTGTTCCTGTCGCTTTGTGTCTGTCGCCGTGTGTGTGTCTGTCACCGTGTGTGTGTCTGTCACTGTGTATGTGTCTGTCGCTGTGTGTGTCTGTCACTGTGTGTGTATCTGTCGCTGTGTGTGTGTCTGTCGCTGTGTGTGTATGCCTGTCGCCGTGTGTGTGTGTCTCCCTGTCGCTGTGTGTGTGTATCCTGTTGCTGGGTGTATGTATGTATTTCTGTCGCTGTGTGTTATGTGTCTATCAATGTGTGTGTCTGTCGCTGTGTGTGTATTCCTGTCGCTGCGTGTGTGTCTGTCGCTGCGTGTGTGTCTGTCGCTGCGTGTGTGTCTGTCACTGTGTCTGTCGCTGTGTGTGTATTCCTGTCGCTGTGTGCATCTGTCACTGTGTGTCTATTCCTATCGCTGTGTGTGTGTCTGTCACTGTGTGTGTGTGTCTGTCGCTGTGTGTATTCCTGTCGCTCTGTGTGTGTGTGTGTGTGTGTTCCTTTTGCTGTGTGTATGTATTCCTGTCACTGTGTGTGGGTATTCCTGTCACTGTGTGTGTATCCCTGTTGCTTTGTGTGTGTCTATCAATGTATGTGTCTGTCGCTGTGTGTGTCTGTTGCTGTGTATGTATGTCTGTCACTGTGTATCCGTCGCAGTGTGTGTGTGTATTCCTGTCGCTGTGTATGTATGTGTCTATCAATGTGTGTGTCTATCAATGTGTGTGTCTGTCGCTGTGTGTGTGTCTGTCGCTGTGTGTGTGTCTGTCGCTGTGTCAATGCATACTCACACGGCGACAGACATACACACACACACAGTGACAGACACACACAGTCTGTCGCCGTGTGTGTATGTGTCTATCAATTCATAGATTCACAGATTCATAGAATTTTACGGCACAAAAGGAGGCCATTCGGCCCATCTAGTCTGTGCCGCTCTTTGAAAAGAGCGATTCAATCCACTGCCCTGCCCGCTCCCCATAGCCTAATAGACCTGTTCTCCCTAAATAAAGATCTAATTCCCTTTTAAAAGTTGTTATCGAATCAGCCTCCACCACCTTTTCAGGCAATGCATTCCAGATTCGAACAACTCGCTGAGTGAAAAAATTTCTCCTCAGCTCCCCTCTACTGCGCCTTGAAACTATTTTAAATCTGTGACCACGAGTCACAGATTCACCACGAGTGGAAATAGTTTTTCTCTATTTGCCCTGTCGAAACCCCTCATGATCTTATAATCTATTAGGTCTCCCCTCAATCTTCTCTGCTCAGAGAGAATAACCCTAGCCTATCTAGCCTCTCCTCATAGCTGAAGTCCCTCAATCCTGGCACCATCCTAGTAAATCTCTTTGTACCCTTTCCAATGCCTTCACATCCTTTCTGTAGTGTGGTGACCAGAATTGAACACAGTATTCAGCTGAGGCCTCACCAAAGTCCTATAGAGGTTAGTCAGCACTTCCTGACTTTTGTACTCTATACCCTATTTATAAAGCCTAGTATCCCATATGCCTTCTTAACAGCCTTGTCTACCTGTCCTGCCACCTTCAACGAGTCACTAACACAAATCCCCAGGTCTCTCTGTTCCTTCACACCATTTTAAAATTGTACTATCTAGCCTATATTGCTAGAATATGTGTGTCTGTTGCTGTGTGTGTCTGTCACTGTGTGTGTATGTATTCTGTCGCTGTGTATGTATATCTGTCACTGTGTGTGTGTCTGCACTGTGTGTGTGTCTGTCACTGTGTGTGTCTGTAACTGTGTGTGTGTCTGTCACTGTGTGTGTCTGTTGCTGTGTATGTATGTCTGTCACTGTGTATCCCTGTCGCTGTCTGTGTGTGTATCCCTGTCTCTGTGTGTATCCCTGTTGCTGTGTATGTGTGTGTATGTATTTCTGTCGCTGTGTGTGTATGTGTCTATTAGGGAACGGCAATATATCGGTATATCGGTAAAACCCGATATGATTTTCATATCGATATGCCGATATGGACATTTAAAAAATACGCGGTAAAAAATCGGGATGCAAACACAATCAACTACAAGACCAGAATGCTCATCTCTATACACAATGCACAGACCGAGGTGCAAAGCCGCCATATTGTATTCATAGTCCTCGAATACAATATACAGGTATGCAAGGGGTGGGGGGAGAGACGGCTGTGGGTGGGGGGGTGAGGGGAGAGAGACGGCTGGGGAGAGGGGGAGATAGACGGCTGGGGGGGGGGGTGAGGGGGAGAGAGACGGCTGGGGGGGGGGGGGGTGAGGGGGAGAGAGACGGCTGGGGGGAGGGGGAGATAGACGGCTGGGGGGGGGGGGGGTGAGGGGGAGAGAGACGGCTGGGGGGGCGTGAGGGGGGAGAGAAGACGGCTGGGGGGGTCGGGTGAGGGGGAGAGAGACGGCTGGGGGGAGGGGGAGAGAGACGGCAGGGGGGGGGGGGTGAGGGGGAGAGAGACGGCTGGGGGGAGGGGAGATAGACTGCTGGGGGGGGAGAGGGGGAGATAGACGGCTGGGGGGGGGGAGAGGGGGAGATAGACGGCTGGGGGGGGGGGAGAGGGGGAGAGAGACGGCTGGGGGGAGGGGGAGATAGACGGCTGGGGGGGGGAGAGGGGGAGATAGACGGCTGGGGGGGGGGAGAGGGGGAGATAGACGGCTGGGGGGGGGGGAGAGGGGGAGAGAGATGGCTGGGGGGGGAGGAGGGGAGATAGACGGCTGGGGGGGGGTGGGGGAGAGGGGAGAGAGACGGCTGGGGGGGAGAGGGGGAGAGAGACGGCTTGGGGGGGGGGTGAGGGGGGAGAGAGACGGCTGGGGGGGGAGAGGGGGAGAGAGACGGCTGGGGGGAGGGGAGATAGACGGCTGGGGGGGGGGGGGGGAGAGGGAGAGAGACGCTGGGGGGAGAGGGGAGAGAGACGGCTGGGGGGGAGAGGGGGAGAGAGACGGCTGGGGAGGGGGGGGGGGAGAGGGGAGAGAGACGGCTGGGGGGGAGGAGGGGAGAGAGACGGCTGGGGGAGGGGAGATAGACGGCTGGGGGGGGGGGAGAGGGGGAGAGAGACGGCTGGGGGGGGAGGAGATAGACGGCTGGGGGGGGGGGGGGGGGAGAGGGGAGAGAGACGCTGGGGGGGAGAGGGGGAGAGAGACGGCTGGGGGGGGAGAGGGGAGAGAGACGGCTGGGGGAGGGGGAGATAGACGGCTGGGGGGGGGGGGGGGAGAGGGGGAGAGAGACGGCTGGGGGGGGGAGGAGATAGACGGCTGGGGGGGGTGGGGGAGAGGGGAGAGAGACGGCTGGGGGGGGAGAGAGACGGCTGGGGGGTGGGTGAGGGGAGAAAGACGGCTGGGGGGAGGGGGAGATAGACGGCTGGGGGGGGTGAGGGGGAGAGAGACGGCTGGGGGGGGGTGAGGGGAGAGTGACGGCTGGGGGAGGGGGAGATAGACGGCTGGGGGGTGAGGGGGAGATAGACGGCTGGGGGGAGGGGGAGATAGACGGCTGGGGGGGGTGAGGGGGAGATAGACGGCTGGGGGGAGGGGGAGATAGACGGCTGGGGGGGGTGAGGGGGAGAGAGACGGCTGGGGGGGGGGTGAGGGGGAGAGAGACGGCTGGGGGGAGGGGGAGATAGACGGCTGGGGGGGAGAGGGGAGATAGACGCTGGGGGGAGGGGGAGATAGACGGCTGGGGGGGGTGAGGGGAGAGAGACGGCTGGGGGAGGGGGAGATAGACGGCTGGGGGGGGGGAGAGGGGGAGAGAGACGGCTGGGGGGGGGGGTGAGGGGGAGAGAGACGGCTGGGGGGGGGGGAGAGGGGAGAGAGACGGCTGGGGAGGGGAGAGGGGGAGAGAGACGGCTGGGGGGGAGGAGATAGACGGCTGGGGGGGGGGGAGAGGGGGAGAGAGACGGCTGGGGGGGGAGGA